>ML783399.1:32493-102729 GCA_009831015.1 Picea engelmannii | reverse complement strand
AATATAAGGTTCAAGCAGTGGAATATCACATCGAGAATCAACAACAAATTCTCCAAATCTTAAAGGACAACCTGACCATGGCACAGAATCGCATGAAACAACAAGCAAATCAACATCGTAGTGAAAGAAGTTTTGAAGTAGGGTATTGGGTGTTTTTAAGACTACAACCATACAAACAGATGTTCCTCAAGCAAGCCAATATGGATAATAAATTATCACCAAAGTACTATGGACCTTATAAGGTGTTGCAAAATATTGGTACTATGGCATACAAATTGGAGCTGCCTGCATCTTCACGAGTACACCCAGTTTTCCATGTTTCATGCTTAAAGAAGGTTATAGGTGACAAGATCCTAGTTCAAAATATATTTCTAGAACTTGACAAGGAAGGAAAAATCATATTAGAGCCTGAAGCCATCACTGACACAAGAATTCAACAACTGAGGAATAGATCCATTTCAGAGTATCTCATTAAATGGAGGAAACTATCAGTTGAAGATTCCACTTGGGAAGATGACTCTTTTATACAAAAGCATCCAGAGTTACTCAAGCATTGCGGACAACACTTTTCTCAAGGGGAGGGGCATGTTAAGCCTTAATATTGGCTCATTACCCCTTAATTGGGGCATATTATATTAGTAATGTTATTTTATTTATGTCGGCTTTAGGCCATTAGTTGTAATTATACTTCCTAGTCTCCTATATATACCAAGGAGACATTTTTATTTTGAATCATCTTGTACTTGAACATTTAAGTGGGGTAAAAGGAGGTTTCCCCCTCCAAGAGGATTATTATTTGAAATTATCTCTTTTTCAAGGTGTTGAGTACTTTTTCTTAGGTTTTTCTATGCTATATTGATGTTTGGTTCTTAACAAGATATATGCTCACTTGTAGAGATTTCAGCTGAATGGAAACCTCATCTCTTTGTACAATATTCAAATAATTTTCTTTTTTGTGAGTTGATGGATCTCTATGTATAGGATGATAGGTAGAAACTGGTGGATGATCTCATATACTACAAGGACTACATATTCTTAGCCCCAAAATATACATTGAAGGAGACAATTATGAGGGCTATGCATGATACACCCTTAGCAGGGCATCCTGGGTACTTTAAAACTTACAGGAAGATCAAGGATAGGTTAACTTAGAAGGGCCTCAAAGATGATGTACTGAGACATTTGAGGGAGTGTATGACTTCTCAATAGAACAATTCAAAGCAGATTGATCATCTAGGGTTACTACAACCATTTCCCATTTTGAAGAAGAACTGGGAAAGCATATCCATGTACTTCATCATAGGTTTACCTAAAGTATAGGGAAGATCTTGCATATATGTGGTGGCTGATTGGTTGACCAAGTTTGTACATTCCTTTTCCATATCCTCATAATACAAGGAAATGCATGTAGAAAAGTTCTTCTTGAGGGAAGCATTCAAACTCCATGGGTTGTCGAAGTAGATTGTTAGTGATAGGGATAGTATGTTCCTTAGTGCATTTTGGTAGGAGTTGTTCAAGTTGGATGGAATAGAATTGAATCCTAGCACTAGTTAGCAGCCTATAAATATGGTCAGACAAATATCGTCAACAAAAGGATCAAGGGGTATTTTCATAACTATGTGTCCGGGAAGTAGAAGACATGGGTCAAGTGGTTACATTTGGGAGAACATTGTTATGATTATATGGCTATGATTCTCCTTCATTTATTGATTTGGGTTTTGGGCATAGAAAGGCTCCCAAAGTGAAGGATTTAATCCAATAGAGTCAACACATCCACAAGAATCTCAATGATAATTTAAGGATGACCCAAAATCAATAAAGGGTCTGTGTGGATATACACAAGGTCGAGCACACTTTTGAAGTGGGAGACTTGGTATTCTTGATATTACAACCACATAGACATTCATCAATGAAGAAACGTTGTGCATAAGTGATTAAATCCTAGTTTTATGGCTTTGACATGGTGATTTAGAGAGTTGGTGAGGTAGCTTATGAGATGGAGTTGTCGGAAGGAAGTAAGATTAACAATGTGTTTCATGTTTCATGGATCAAGAAGGAAATGGGGAAATAGATCACTTCTTTGACAGAGTTACCCAAATTGGATGAGGAGGGGAAATTAGTGTTGGTTCCCAAGTAAGTTTTGGAGGTACAAGAGAGGAGACTATGTAACAGGGTGATCCAACAATACCTCATTAGGTGGACATATTTTCCAATAGAAGATGCCACATGAGAAATTCAATGAATCATACACCAGTCTAACTTGTAGTTGTTTGAGGAAAAACAATATCAGGAAGGGAGGACCATAATGTATCTTTCCAAATGATCTCTCAAGGAAATTGACGAAATAGCCTACATTATTCGTGCAATCTATAGTCACTATAAGACAAGTATTAATTATTTATTTAATGTCATGTGGGATTTTTTTATTTTTTTTAAGTTACAGTGAGTAATTGATAAAAAGGGTGTTTTAAGTGACTTAAGTTTATAAAGTCACATTACTTTATAAATGGTAAAAGGGTTCGTAAAGGGTCAATGAGGAGAAAAAAAGAGAAGGACGACACACTCTCTCATTATGTGTATATTATTTTATAAAAATGAAATCGAGAGAGCTCTTGTGGATTTGGCTCTTGGGATGAAAAACCATAGAGAGAATAATATTAGTTTCAGTGGTGAAACCATCCACTCTAGTTGGTCATAGAGAGAATATCACTCAAATATTTTCATTGGTAGTGGAGTTTATTGTTTGGTGGTTGAGTTTCTCTATGTTTGGATGAGTTTTATCTCATGGTGGTAGATTTCTTGTTTGCACAGAACCTTTGGTTTGAGCAGGTCAATTTTTCTCATTGTTGGGTCGTATCTTCTCATTGGGGATCGAGTTCCTCTTTGTTGGGTTGCATTTTGGTTGAAGGGGGATGTTTACTACTTGCTAGGGATGAATAATCATAGTTTACAAGCCGATATTTACACATAGGCCGAGTTTGTTCTTAGATGAACCATTTCTTAGTGTGGAAATGAATCATTCTTTAGTTAGGGGTTACATATTTCCATAGAGGTCGATTTCATTTGGGTTTAGAAATAACCTGATAGTGGGGGTTGTGTTTCCTAGAATAAAGGGTACATTTCCTTGGTGGATAATCATGTAGGCTTGTAGAGGCTAGGGCTATCATTTCAAATATCTTTAGAGGGGATGATTCAACAAAACACCAAATTACAAAAATCACCAATTCTCAGTATATCATATTTATAACAATGTTGTTCATGAGGTCACATCTATCATGTTTCTATCAGTTTGGTAAAATTGATTGCTATTGTATTCATTCAATTTGAGTTATTAATAAAGTGGATCAGATTGATGATGTTTCTTGTTGTTATCATAACATAGTATATTTGTTGTTCATTGTCACTTTAATATTGTATAAAATTCTTTTAATAAATGCCTATGCAGGGAGACTAAGAAAAATAAAATAAAAATTAGTGGGGATATTTCATCATTTTATTTGAGTGAAGTTAACTCACAAGGAAGCTAACATTTCATATATTTATATGAGAGAGATTTCCCAGATACATGGTGTTCCTAAGGTAATTGTCTTTGACAGAGTTCCCATGTTCATATCGTACTTTTGGAAAGGATTATTTACAGGATTTGGGACAAATATGAGATTTATCACAACATATCACCCATAATCAGATGGGAAAACAAATAGGGTAGATCATGTGATTGAGGATATCCTAAGGATGTATGCGATGGATAAACCATCAAAGTGAGAAGATTATTTACATTTAGATGAGTTTGCATGTAATAATGGGTATCATATATCTTTTAAGATGAGCTCATTTGAATCACTACATGGTCGAAAGTACCACACACTAGTGAGTTGGGACAGCCCAACATACGAGGAAATAATTGGACCAGAATTTCTTAGAGAAATGGAAGAAAATATGGAAACAATAAACCATAATTTAGAGGTCGCTAAGGATAGACAAAAGATTTATGAAAACAGAGAAAAAACACATAGATAATTTAATGTGGGTGAGAATGTCTTCTTAAAAGTGAAAGCTAAGAAGAGTTCACATAAATTGGGGAGTTTTCCAAAGCTAGGAGAAAGATATTGTGTACCATTTGAGAACCTAGAAAGGATTGGTCTTGTTGAATACATTCTTGCATTGATTGCATCCATGCCCATACATCATGTGTTTCATGTATCTTTTCTTAAAAAGTATGTTCATGATGCTAATCATAAAATTGATTGGAATGTGGTTCTGGTGAAGAAAGAAGGAGAATTTTGAGTTCATCCAGTGAAAATATTGGACCAGAAATTCAAGATACTTCATAATTGAGAAATAGGGTTGGTAAATGTACAATTGACTTGTTACAGTCCCGAGGATGAAAAATAGGAACAAGAGGATGCCATGTGGGAGGATTACTTGCATCTTTTTTAAGATTTTTGATTGTACATGTGTATATAATTCACCGAGGACAATACATAAATAGGGGGAGGCGAATATAATACCCCTAGGATGAACCCTAGTTTATAGATGTACATATTATTTATAGGTTGGTGAGATGAGATATTTTGTGCTTGAGTACATTTGTATATATACATTTTGGTATCAGAGGGTCTGTGTGATTTAGGCCGAAGAGATTAAACAAAATGTGATATGTAATCAAACACATGTTTATTAATAAAATACATTGATACTGCAGACCAAGTCAGCAGAAAGAGTATGGGGGGACATAACTCCACAAGAGGGAAAGGGGGATAAGGTAAAGGAGCTAAGTCAAGGGGGCTTTAAGCCAATGAATAAAATAATATTATTCTGATGTCATTATATTTATGTTATAATTTTATCATAAGTTCCTAAGTGATAGGAGAAAATTACCAAGTTGAGTCAAAGGAATTTCCTAGAGTGACAAGTGTCAAGATAAGAACACACAATGTAATGTGGTGAAGTTAGTATAATTCCACCATCATGCTTCCAATCATTCATCGATTCTTACATCCATCATTCATACCATGGCTGGAGAGTGTAAGAAGAAGTTGTACATGACTGTTATGCAATAAATCCTTGGTGGTTTCAGTTGAAGAAGCAAGTTGTCAAGCTCGTGGAGCATTATCTCTGGGTGAGAGAGTTGCTGGAATAATTTTCCCCATGTGTGGTATAATGAGTGTTGTAAATCCTTGACAAACCTTTTATTCAAAGAGATATAGAGCTCTAAGAAATCGTATTCGGTTTTGTTGAATCCCTAGAAGGGAAGTGGGAAAAACCGAAGGACTATTGAGAAAAGAAGGGGGTGCATTTCCTTCAGTGGGACAGACTATGGGGAATGAGAGACTATAAATTAAGAACTGTTGTTGGAGTGTGTGCCTTTTCAGTGTTTCATGGAAACCTTCATAGGAGATCTATCTAAATAATTCACAAATAAAGCTTATCAAGAAAAGGAAGAGCGATACAACATGAAGAATGAGAATTGATGCATATTATGATCTTATCAATGAGTGAGTGATCTTCACTCATATTGGAAATGAAATCCTATAATTAGGAATGCATGCATAATAGTGATGGTCTAAGATTAGAAAGTCTAAAATAGAACTAGTCAGTTAACTCCCACTGAACTAGTGTGCCAGAAATAGAAATTTCTCCAACACCCCCCTTGAACATCACTATGGATTTAAAAATGAGTCTCGGCTACTAGGCCATATTAGGTACTCATGTATAATGAAACTAATGAATATTGAATAAAAGTGAGGAAAGAGGGAAAACCATGTGGGAACAAAACCCCCCCTCAAAAGATAATGTATCAAAAGAAGAAAATGGCAGTTGTTAGGCAACTGTGTTCTTCACTGCAAGACAATCCCGCAAAGTATGAAACTTCTACTCACTCAAAGTCTTCGTGAAGATGTAGAAATATTTATGGATCTGATGAAGTCTTTTGGCAACATGTTTAGCCTTGTACCTCTTGATCATGTGGACCAATTTGCAACTAAAAATATTCCTTTCTGATGGAAGTGGAACCATATGCGAAGTCTGATTCTTTAGGAGTGAGTCATACTCCATTTGCATAGCTGATTTCCATAATGGATTGCCCACAACCTTATTGTAGTTCTTCAGATCGATGGATTGAACCATATAGCGATGCATGGGAATCGTAGGTTATGAAGCTGAAAGTACATGAGAAGGCTCCTCTTGTTGAGATCGAGTTATCCTCGAACCCAATGGATTCCCTGTAAGGTTGTCTTCTGTGTAGACTGTGTTCTGTCCTTCTTGGGCAGCTATTGAAGATTCAACGTTGGCTTCTTATCTCATTGTACTACCTGCTTATTTACATGTACAGAATCTGAGTTTGTGGAATCATATCTGATGTCTAAAACTGATGGAAGAACAAGAGTATATGCATGTTTCACTAGAGGTGCATGCAAAGTACTCTTCTTATGTGTAAGTAGAATAGAGGAGTCATCGTCAGAAAACTTAGTAAATTTATACAAACTTGATTTGTGATCCACCTCACCAATTGCAATGATGGAATTGTCATGCATGTCAATTATTGAAACTAAATCTAATGTAAATTCAAGATTTTTACCTTTCTGAGTGATTTGATAAACTGAGAGAAGATTCATAGAAAGATTTGGAACATGTAAAACATTCTCAAAACTGCCATTGCAGAGTTCCACTCTCCCTTCTCCTGCTACTGCTACTGGAGTATCATCCCCCATGAGAATAGGGGGTCTTGAGCATGGACTCAAGGAAGAGGAAACTTCCTCTTTCATTGTCATATGATGGGATGCACAAGAATCTATAATCCATGAATCATATGAGGAATTAATTTCAGCCAGAGCATGATGATTACCTTTCTTAGGTTCATGTTATTCTTCCGTATTCTTCTTGGATCCTTCAAGAATGAAGTCTCCAAGGTTATTCTTTTGAAGTACATGTGTCATAAGATCGATCCACTTCTTCATGCATGTGGATTCTTCATGATTTAGTTTATTGAAATATGTGCACTTATTTCTCGTCTTCTTCTTCCCTTTGGAATTTGAAGAATCTTTGGAATCCGAAGAATCCTTGAAGGGTTTGGAATATCCCTCCTTCTTTGACTTTGGATGTAATAACTCCTTTCGTTTCTTCTTCGATTTGTGATTGTATGACCCTTTTCCATCATGCATGGTGACTGCATGTGCTTTGGGATATTTCATGAGGCCCATATGTATGAGTTTTGTCTTCTCTTGTGTAAGAGACTTAATGAGCTAAGCCAACGTAGGCATTTTTCAATTTGTTCCAAAAAGACATCTGCCAGAATGGAAATTGGAGACATATACAATGTATTATAGTCCTAGCTTGGCTAAGATTGTTAGAATAAGTAGTTTCTCTTGTGTATAATTATCAATACCACATTCACCCAAGCTCAAAATCAAAGATTTAAATTTAGTAAAGAAATATTGTATATTAGCAAAACTTTTAGTGTCTAAGGTATTCAACTCTACCTCAAGCATATGACCTCATATCTCATCCTACTTTCCAAAGAGTCCTTCCAGGGTGGTCTACATCTCGTTTGGAGTATTTCATGCAAAAACATGAAACCATAAATCAATGGAGATTAACTCAAGAAGTAATCATGTGGCCTCATCTTTACGGTTCGCCCATCTCATCTTCTCAATCCCTGATGTAGGTTTTGTTTCTGTCATCATTGTCAAATTATACAATCCTTTCCTTCTGAGTTGGAATTATGCCTTCATCTTCCAATCAAAATAATTGTATGGTGTGAGGATTACAACCAGGTTTGACTGTATAATAGTTTCCTTTCCATATCTTCCACTATTTCTAAGAACCCCTAAAAATTTACTCTGAATCTGCAAGTGAAAAATTAAGAAATCACGACAGAAAGGGTACTTTAAGTGAAATTTGTATCATTTTCAGGAGACGATCTTCTCACTTAATTTTTGAGCAAATGGTGAGGAATCTTGCCAAATGGTTGAAAAACCACTTGCATAATGGGTCGATTTACTTCCCACGGGAGTTGTTTCCTCAAAAACTTAATATTTTGGGAGCAATCACTATAGAAAGGTATGACCATGGATTCATATCAGGAGGCTATCTCTCAGCTTACATTTTGAGAAAATGGTGAGGAATATCGCCAAATGATTGAAAACCCACTTGCAGAATGGGTCAATTTACTTCTCAAGAAAGTCGTTTCCTCAAAAACTTAATACTTTTGGAGAAATTACTACTGAAAGTTATGACCACGGATTCAACTCACTGAAACTCCGATTTTCCTTATTTTTTGGCTTATCTGGCTTGCTCCAAGCAACATAGCTCTGATACCATGTCAGTGTTTCATGGAAACCTACACATGAGATCTATATAAAGCATGCACAAACAAAGCTTATCAATAAAAGGAAGAGAGATACAACATGAAGAATGAGAATCAATGCATATTATAATCTTATCAATGAATGAGTGATCTTCACTCATATAGGCAATGACACCCTATAATTAGGAATGCATGCATATTAGTGATGGTATAATATTAGAAATTCTAAAATAGAACTAGTGAGTTAAATCCCACTGGACTAGTGTGCCGAAAATATAAATTTCTCCAACATGCCTGAGCCTATGTTGTTTTATGTTGTGGGTTAGACCTTAGTTTAATTACAAGTATTTGTTGTGGTGGATTCATAACCATGAATCAAGGGTGACCTACTATTGAGAGTGTATGAAGAACATAGTATATTGCTAGGAGGAGTGTCTGACGTCTCCACGCAGTTGGTGAATTATAGAAAAATATAATTCTTCTTTTATGTGTGTGTTCACATGTTTTTATCCTGTGTATGTTTGTGTTAAATATGTTTGTTGAACTGGTACATAATTATGCATGATCATTGTGGATTTTATTGTTAGTTTCACATAATTTTTGCATATGCATGGCATGGTAGTTAATAGATGAAAATTAATAGATGTTACTTCCTATTCAATATCACCAGTAATGGTAATTATATTCCGCATGAGTCATGAGTTGTTGCGGGCACTGTGAAATAATAGTCGCGTACTGTATAATCCCTATTGCATGCATTGGGAAATTAGTTGTTGAGCGAGGAAAAAGGTCTAATGGATGGGAGAATCATCTTAGTGAGTTATTCCACTATTAGAATTGGTATCCTAGAATAAAATTTGTGTCACACAACTAGGGGATGGGTACCTTACATTAATATTGCAGAGTAAATTTAATATTTTCTAGTAAAGGGGACATTATGCTTCATCTCTCAGCCTAGGATTTTCCACCAGAGAAAGAAACAAGCTCACTATTGAGAGGCTTGCAAAGGCATGGATGATCATTGTAATGGGAATTTCAAGTGGATTTGTAATGAGTTTCATATTCGTCTCCTTTATAGTATCTATCTGTCACACATGGGGTATAATATTCATGAACAATGGACATATTGTGTCTCTAGTATCCATGGTGCTTCCAATTGCAGGGGTTTGTGAAGTGGCTAATTGTCTTCACACCACATGATGCAGGATATTTTCTCTTTGAGTGAAGAAAGGAAGTGTGGACCTATCCAGGGGAATAAATATGAAGCATAAATTCCAACATGAATCTCGATCTTATCTCTATTCTGTGGGATGCGTCCAAGAACTTATCCTGAAGATACTAGTATATTAGTCATGTATCTCACCGCTTATGGAATACATTTATCTTGCATTGTGCTAAAAAGGCACATAAGTCTATTGTATTCTCTTGTTGAAACAATTTATGTCTTACCATTTTTCTCATTAGTCATTTGGTAAGGTCATTTAGTTGTAGTGTATTAGATCTTTGGCTATTCAAAGTAGAAATTCCTTTGTATCCTTTTCGTACATTTGTATTGGGAAGAATCACAGTTGGCTTTCTACTTTTCCTAATGAAAGAAAATAGTAAAATAGTGACATTGTAGTTAACTGTCCCTAGCATGAGGTTATTTGCAATGATATCATCTTTCTCTAATTAATAGGAACAATGGTACTACTTAATATGGGTGAAGTCTTGAATACATCAAAAAAAAAAATCTGATTGGTTGGGACATTATTTACATATCATCATTTCTATTTAGTTTAGTAAATAGTTATCATTGAGCTTCAACAACCTATGTTCACCTAAATACGGTCCACTACAGAACTGTGAATTTTGATTCAGATTAAGTTATATAGTTCATATTATTTGTATAGTTAGATGGTATTTAAACTTGGCATTGGATGGTGCATCTTTATTTTCTTCCCTTATGGTTAAATATTAATTTCTTTCCTAGAAAACACATAAAGGATGTTGACTCACATAAAGGATGTTGACTGGAGTAATTTATACCACTTGTTTGAGCAAGTATATGGATGACATGAATCTTAAATAAACTTAGATGAGATAGGTGAATTTGCATTTATTAGGTAGGTGAAGGATGTAGTATTCTAGAGAAATATCTAGTCTCATGTATTTTGATTTTAGTTTTTCATATAAATGTGGAGAGACGTTGAAAAAATCCATTGTTGTTGTGTGTGTATCCTTTCCTCGGCTTGAACCTGAACATGCTATCATAGAAGGAATAATAATATTCAAAGAGAGGATAACAATTTGTAGTTTGATAGAGATCATTTCTGAGCTTCCCTTAGCCACAACGGGCAGAGGATCCTTTTAAAGGTCATTCTGGTGCAAAATGTTGAGGAAAAAAGATTCAAAAAATCAATTTTTTGAAGAAGGTCTCCCCCTACTAGCGTACAAAGAGTGACTGGGCCTTTAGGTCGCCCCTAGAGAGTGTTTCAGGGAGTCACCAGGTTCTTACACTTAAGAAATTTGTATTTCCCTGATCGATAACCTAGAGGGTGTGGACAAGAAGCGACCAGGTTAGAAAGTTCCATGTTTTGTCTATTTCGACATACGAAAGGGTATTTTGGTCGAGATCTAAGATATAAAATTGAACCGACTATGAACAAGAGATTCATGGTGTCTAGAAGCAACAAGGAGTTATCAACATGACCGATTTTAATAGGTAAGAAATATTATGTTTGTTCTATCAAAATGAAATATTTTATTTGGTTTGAAGATTGTTGGGAATCAATAGTTAATGGGTTCATAGAACTAGATATGACCGATTTACAATCCATGACAAATTATCTAGGAAACTTGGGAAAAAGGATAAAAAATCCCTATGGCTCATCAAACAACGGTTAGAGGAATATATTTTCCCAAAATTTGTAGCAATAGATCATGCCAAACAAGCATCAGCTACTCTTGTATTAACCTATCAGGGTAGAAATAAAGTAAACAATATAAAGTTGCAGACACTCAAGAAGAGTTTTGAGACTCTGCGGATGAAGGTTTTAGATTATGTGGATCATTTCATGACTCATGTCATGAGAATCATAAATCAGTTGTGCACTCATGTAGAAGACATTCAAGAGAAAAATGTCGTTGATAAGGTATTCCGAATATTTCTTGATAATTTTAATATGGTCATTGTCACAATACAAGAGTTGAAATACTTGTCAACATTGACAGTTGAAGAACTCATGGAATCTCTATTAACCCATGAGAATGTATTCAATCGAAATACTAAATATTTTGAGAGCTCATTTTAGTGTCAGGCCTCCATAAGCAAAGGTGTAGGTCAAGTGAATAGTAGCAGAGGTAGAGGAGGTAGAGTACACTCTCAAACATAAGATAGGTCAACTTCAGAATACTCAGAATAGAGAGAACAGTCAGAATAGCCACACAGAAACTCTCGAAACCAAACAGGGAGGTATAAATTTCAATCAACCACAATGGATTTACAACTCAAGGATCCAGTGCTATTATTGAAACAAATTTGGTCACTACGAAAGTGAATGCAAAAAAAAGTAAGATGATATGAATAGGGGAGTAGAAAATGTTACCAACCCTAAAGAAGGAACATCTTAATCAATGTTGTTCTCATGCCAAGTCATAGAAAAATACTGTCCTAATCTATGGTTTCCAGATAGTGTTTGAAACAATCATATGATAGGTAAAAAATATTTTTTTTTCCAGTTTAGATAGCTCTGTTACATATCTAATTAAATTGGGAGATGATTATCAAAAGAAAGTTTTAGGAATGTGTGTAATTTTAGTATTGACCAAACAAGATGAAAAGAAGGATATTCATGCTTTTTATTATGTACCCAGTCATAGAAATAATCTGATGAGTGTAGGCTAGATGAATGAACATGGTTATAAGGTCATTTTTGAAGGTTACAAATGTACAATCTTAGTCAAACAACCTAGTAATAAAATCATAGTTAAAATACAAATGACCAAAAATAAAATGTTTCCATTGATATTGAGAAATGTAATTTTTTCACAGTCATATCCCAAAAATGTACCAAGCTCAAATGAGACTTGGTTGTGGCATCATAGATATGGTCATTTACTATTTATAAATATTAGTATTTTACAAAAGAATTCTATGGTCAAAGTTTTTCCCATTATAAATGAACAAAAAAGCTCTTGTGAGAGTTGTATTTTGGCCAAACATTGAAGAGATAGTTTTCTTGATGCTTCTTACGGAGAAAAAAAACACCTTGATACAATGCTTACATACCTCTATGGTTCAATGCAAACTCATTCGATAGGATTTCGTTCTTATTTTCTAACATTCATTGATGATTTTAACAAAAACGCATGGGTGTATTTTCTCAAGCAAAAGCCAGAGACATTTGAAAAATTCAAAGAATTTAAATATTTGACAGAGAAACATAGTGGGAAGTACATCAAAGTACTCAGATCAAATCGAGGAGGTGAGTATAAATCAGAAGAATTTGCAGCATATTGCAAGAAACATGTGATCAAGAGATAATTTACAACAAGATACACTCCACAATAGAATGGAGGAATTGAAAGGAAGAATCATACAATAATTAATATGGCCAAAAGTATGATGAAGGACAAAATTTTTTCAAATGAATACTTGAGTGAAGCAGTTCCATACTAAGTTTATATTTTGAATTTTTCATGAACTAGTAGTCTGAAAAATCAAGTCCCTCAAGAATCTTGGAGTATTATGAAATCAACTATTTATCCTTTTAAAGTTTTTGGTTGTGTAGATTATGCTCATGTTCCTAAATAGGTGAGAAGAAAGATTGATGACAGAGGTGAAAAATGTATATTTGTTGGATATAGTGAGCAGTCTAAAGCATATAGGTTGTACAATCTTATTACTAAAAAATTGACAGTAAGCATAGATGTTAAACTAAAAGAAGATAAATCTTGGTATAACCAAACAAAGGAAATGATTATAGATCAAATTACTTCTATATACGAAGACAAAAAAGTGGAAGCTATAGGACAAGAAGCATCTCCACCAATACTTCCAAGATTGCAAGTACAAGGCCAAGGAGAACAAATAGAGCATAGTTTTTTGTCTTCATCTAGTAATGATTTAGATCCCACTATAGAAAATTTAAGGAACTAGAAAACTAGATCAACAACCACATTTTGCTTTGCTATCGTGCCAACCAATATATATTGAAGAAGTAGTCAAGGAAGAAAATTGGATTTGTGCAATTAACAAAGAAATTGAAGCAATTGAAATAAAAAACACATGGGATCTTGTAGATCTCCCTATAGGTAAAATGAACATTGGAGTTAAATGGGTATATAAGAAAAAATTCAATGAGAAAGGAAAAGTAGAGAAGCACAGGGAAATAATTGTAGAAAAAGGGTTTGCTCAACAACTCGGTATTGACTATGGAGAAACATATGCTCCAGTAGCATGTTTGGATAATGTCAGAGTAGTTTTGGCAGTTACAACCCCCAAAAATGGCGAGTATACCAAATGGACATTAAATTAGTCTTTCTAAATGGAATTTTAGAGGAAGAGGTTTGTGTGGATCAACTACCAAGTTTTCCGATCAGAGGTAAAGAGTACAAAGTGTATATATTGAACAAAGAACTTTACTATTTGAAGCAAGCTCCAAGAGCTTGGTATAGTTTCATTGATTTTTATTTTCTCAACAATGGGTTCAATAGGAGCAACAATGAACTCACACCTTACACCAAAAGAGACGAGACATGTACTATTTTGATAATCTCTCTCTATGTTGATGAAATGATTTATATAGGAAATTTGTTGTTGAATGAAGTCAAAGCAGCCATGTAGATTGAGTTTGAAATGACTGATCCTGGTATTATGAAATATTTTTTAGGAATTGAATTTGCTCAAACTAAAAAAGTGATTTTTATTTCTGAGTAAAGATATACCACAGATATTTTTAAAAGGTTCAAAATGAACAAATGAAAGCCAACAGATACAACACTTTCAATAGGTACAAATCTAAGTAAACAAGGAGAAGGAACAACAATTTATCATACTTTGTATAAGAGGCTTGTGGGCACCCTCATGTACCTTACAACTACCTAACCATATATCATGTATGCAGTGAATTTAATTTCAAGATTTATGGAAAATCCCAAAATCTATCATTGGAAAGTTGGAAAAAGAATCTAGAGGTATATTGCATGTACAACAGATTATGGAATTTGGTATTCCAATTCAGAAGATGATTCACTCATTGGATATATAGTTAGTGATTTTTTAGGTAGCATTGATGATCGGGAAATTACTTGAGAGTACGCATTTTTGTTGGGTACAGGTTTAAGAAACAACTCATCATCAAAATTTATTTAGCAAAAGCAAAGCACATGGAAACAACATCAACATCATGTCATGCACTTCGATTGAGAAGGATCCTTAGCGATATCATACATGAAGAGAAGGAGCCAAATCCTATATTTTGTGAGAGCAGTTCAACAATTGCATTATCTAAGAATCATGTGTTTCATCGCAAGAGTAAACATATTGACACTCCTTATGATTTCATTAGCGAGCGTGTTAATTATGGTAGCATTATGCCACAGTTTTTTGGTTCAAAAGAACAATTAGTAGATATTTTCAACAAGCCATTTGGAAGAAATACTTTTGAATTTCAGAGACAACACTTAGACATTCTTTTTGCTGATTTTTGTAATGGTCGAAATTAAGGGGGAGTGTTGAATGGAGTGATTTGTCCCACTTGTTTGACCAAGTATATGGTTGATAGGCATCGTAAATGCACTTATATGAGATAGGTGAATTTGCATCTATTAGGTAGGTGAAGGATGGAGTGTTCTAAAGAAATATCTAGTATCATGTATTTTGATTTTAGTTTTTCATATAAATTTGGAGAAGAGTTGAACAACTCCATTGTTTTTGTGTGTGTATGTTTGCCTTTGCTTGAACTTGAACAAAGGAGAAAACAACTTTTAGATGTTCTGAGAGGAAATTTGAATAGCAGGTAGTGTGACCACTTCGAAGAGCATGGAGTGTGGTTACTTCTAGCATATACAATGTAAGATATAAATCCTTCGATATGAATCTACATTTATCCTAGAGTTCGGATGAATTGCAAATTAAGATTTGTTTATGCAATTGTTACGAATTGGGGAAAGTTTATGGTTTTTTCAATATTTGTTTATACAATTGTTATGAATTAGGGAAAGTTTATGGATTTTTCAAGTATATCGAAAATGCAATCGACAAACATTAATGTGGCTTTTGTTGATCAACCAAAATTGTTTCTAATAGAAATAAGGAAACTAAAAAGTAACTTGTAGCTATATGAATGACCACGATAAAGACTCATTGCTCCCGGGGCAGAGGGGAGGGGAGGGGTAGGATCTTGATCTTGTTGAACCAGAGAGCTAATTGACAAAATACAATATGCGTTTAGACGCAATTATCTGAAAAAGATTCCCATCTTTTTTTGTGTGTGTGACAACATTTGATGGATTAAAGATTGTTGAAGCACCTCCGATGGCTATAGAACCTCAAACTTAACTTCTAGATTGATAATGCATCTAAACCCCAAACTTAACTTTCAGATCGATAGTACATCAAACTATTTATGGTTCACAATAAAATTTTCTTCAAAATGAAAGTGTGAATTTAATATTAATCATTGAAGGAATTACATTTTTTTCATAGTGAAATGTAGAAAACACTTATTTACACACACACACACACACACACATATATATATATATATATAATTATTTAAGATGGATTTTTTTTATTATTTTATTTAAAATGGATATACAAATATTTTATTTATAATGAAAATGTTTTACTTTCAATTACCTTAATTTGATAAAAAAATATTTTACCTAAAATGAGATTAAAATATTTTATATATAACTATCTCAAAATGAACTATACATCCTCTCATACTTTTTAACACAAAATAACTTACACTCCCATATAATGAACTCTTGGAAATACCAAACTTCAATATATAAAAGAGAAACAAAACAAGCAAACTTCGTTATAAGTGAAACATCATATATTAGACTTACAACCATGACTTATAAAATATGAAAAACCAACATTATCGATGAAATTTTAATTTCACTTGGGACACTATTCATTCATAGGCTAAATTATTTGGGTTTCACGTAATTACATACTCACTAAATACGTTATTATTAGTAAATGTCACCATATTACTGAAAAATCAATAAGGATAACAATATTTCCCTCGTATCTAATGAATATCTAGATTCAAATGTCTATTTTATTTCCAATAAAATTTTATGTAGTTGCTAAAAATTATACCTTTTATAAAGCCAAGCTTTGGGCCAACAATAAATAACATAATAAAATTGAATCATTTATAAAAATATTTTTTTGGATAACAATAAATAAGTTAAAAATTCTATTTTTTATAATAATAATAATAATAATTTATTTTTAAGTGTTAATATTATGGTAGCTGCATGAGGTATTTACCTCCACGTGTGAACCTGACGAGAATAGAAGACTCTGAGAAGCAAGAGAAACCCTAATGAGTTCACTAATAACCCTAGAAGCCTTGTCAGCTCAAGAAGATAATTTATATTAGGCTATTAGCCTCCAAGAGAAGAAGTCGACCAAAATTAATAATAATATACTGAACAGACACATACCCAGAAGGAGAAGTCGGCCCCAACAAACTAGCAGGATTACTATAAATACAGGGCGCCAATTCTCATTTGACAGCATCTCAGAATTGCAGTTTCTCAGTTGGTGCGCACTACAGTTGCAGTTTGGTGCGTAGGTTTGGAGGAGGGTTGCAGGTGCAGCTACAACAACAACTAGTTTTATCATTGGCTTGGATATCTCTTGGCTAGGGTTTGGAACATCTGATCAGTCTTTTGTGATGCGTTATCCTTGGGGATTGATGCTCTACTCTTTGTTTGGCTATCTAGCCTAAGGTTTGCTTTCGGAGGAACTCTCAGGTCAAGGTTAAGGTGCTCGGAGGGAGGCTTCAACCTATGGTTGGGTGACGAAGGTATCGTCAATGGTAAAATGAGCACACCATCTTCTATATTCTAACAGGTTATGGGTCCACACTGCTTCAGTCAGCCTAAAACGCTAGAAGGAAACATAGCCGCTAGACATTGAGCTCGTTGAGGAACTGTCGCTAGGGTTATTAGCAAGAGCAGCTTCCAAAATCACTGTAGCTAGGGTTACCAGCAAAAGCAGTTGCAGAAACCCTAAACCTCTTGTCGAGACACCTTAAGTGATGAGATTGACCTAATCTCTGGATAGATCAGTGCTCCCTAGCCTAGCGCATCTCCTGGTACTCTTAGAAGGCCAAGACGTGAAGTTTGGATTTTCGGTCAAATCTAGGGTTTGAACAAGTCAAGCAAGTCATGACGAACACTATGAAGTCTGAGAACAAGCCAGATTTAGCCTCTAACTTCAGAGCATGGAAGACAAGGATTGACCTCATCCTTGCTAAGAATAAAGTGCTGGACATTGTGAAAGGAAAGATCGTGAAGCCAGAGTTTAAGGAAGGAGAAGAGAAGGAACCGCAGAACATTGCAGCTATGGAGAAGTTCAAAGATGTTGACATCAATAAAATATTCCATAAAAGACCACTTGATACCCTACATCTCCCATCTTGACTCATCGAAGAAGATGTATGATGCCCTAACAAATCTCTTCTCAGTGAGAAATATTGGACACGTTATGAGTCTGAAGAATGAGATCCATGACATGAAGATGAATGATGATGATATCATAAGATCATACTTTGTAAGGATATCCCATCTAAGAGATCAACTACAAGCTATTGAAGAGATCACTTCAGAAAAGGAATTGGTGAACATAGTACTCAATGGTCTTCCCAAGACATGGGATGCATTTGCCGCAAGCATGAACACAAGGAAGGAGTACCCGAAATTTGAAGAACTTTGGACTTGCTGTGCTCAAGAAGAATCAAGGATCAATGCAAAAGACAAACCCCAAAATAAGTACGATGATCAAGCCTTCATAGCAAGATTCAAGAACTTCAGGAACAAAAGGAAGTTTGGTTCAAGGAGGAAGCCAAATCAAGAGAAAGACATTTCAGAAATACAATGCTTCAACTATCAGAAGTACGGTCACTACAGGAATCAGTGTCCCAAGCTAAAGAAAAGGAAGAAGAAGCACGAAGCATCGATTACCGAAGAAAAGGAACCTACTAAGAAGACTAAGTAGGATGGAAGTAACTTCTTCTACTAAAAGGTAACAACAATCTTCTTATTTTCTTGTACATATCTTGCTTGCATCATCTCTGTACATATCTTGTATATCTATCTCTTGGAAGATAATGTGTTCCAAGAAGGACTATACCTATGAAAGAACAATAGGACCAGGATGAATTTCATTAGATATTACACATGAAAAAGAATGAAATATATCATATGAAATACATTACAATATAAGACTGAAAATAGAAGAGACTTGGAAAAAGAAAAGACAGAAAGAAGTCAACAATCGAGAGGAAACCAAAAAAAGAATTATGACATTTTGTAGAAAAAAACAATACAGAAGCATTGACTCTGTTAAACAAGAGAACCAATCATATATTGCAGAAGATTATAAGGATGCAGATGGAAGCGTGGAGTCTATCATATATTGCAGAAGACAATAAGGATACAAATGGAAGCATGGACTTTATCAGATGGAGGGAGCCAATTATGTGCACTCTTACATGAAGCAAGGATTAGGAGGGAGCTAATCCTATGATCCATTGAATATGAAGAAATGTATATATCCATGGTAGAAGCCATGAAAAAGACAGTACGTGTTCAACTCAACCACAGAAGAAGACCTCTTCAAAGAGAATCCTTAAAGTATTCCTGGTTGTCCATCCAGATCTGTGAATCAATGATGAAGGTAAGAAGTGGAATCTCTAGGGCATGGAATCTATAAGAAACTCCATGAACCCAAGAGATAATGTAAAACATGAAGAAGAACATGAAGATTCCAAAAAATAAAGAGAAACCAGAACAACTAGTCTTTGTATCAAAAGCAATCAAGCAGAAGAACTGAAAGTCATGATGAAGAACAGTGTATGGAAAACCTATGAATGAAAGCATTGAAAGATCTAGAACTAGAGGTTCTCCCAGATAGAGGGAGAATACTATGATGATTACTTGTTCCAGTATACTAGACATATCACTGCATGAGTCATTATATCATCCGCAACATCCATGAGTCAGAATTATACATTAGACAAATGAAAAGAATGTTCTCCATTGAAATCAAATGAAGAACGTATGAAGAGAAATCTCAAGACCTTGAGGCATACCAGAAAGAGACTCCTGTATGCAGACAAGAAGAAGACAACTTGGCAGAGAACCTCCAGTGCATAGCAGAAGCGTGGTGAAGATTTCCTATAACATCAAGATGACTACTCAGAAGATCAGATCTCATGATGACAAAAGAAGTACCACATGGATATGTTCCAGTTCTCCAACTATGATTCAGATCTACATGAAGCCTTCACAGCGTTACAGACTACAACAAAAGCATTACATTATCCATGATGAAGTCCAAAAAGGAGAAAGTGATTCTCCAATACATATCTCCATAGATGAGAAGATAAGCATACATTTTGGTAAAATCCTATATTCAAGATGAAAGAATGTGCATACTCAAGCTAGAGCTCATGGAAACAACTCTCTTAGCTGGAAGGGAATACTCTCCAAACCAAAAGAAGGTATGCAAACATTTATTTTTGTGATTGAAATAACTCTCCAGTTAGGAGGGAGCATTGAAAATATTATTTATCTCTGTAATATTTCAGATTGGACAGATGCTTTCCTGTTCGGAAAGTGGATTGAGATTTCTGACAGACAATGGCTTCCCATTGTAGTTAACATGGGAGGTAGACTGATTGCTGATGTATCATAGACAACGAATTCCCATTATGGGGAGTGGTCTAGGACAATCATTCTTCTTGGCAGTCACTCTGAGTAGTGGTCAAGTAGAATGGTCTGCCTCGCCAGGTAGTCATTCTTTCGAAGTTCACAGTTGTGATCAGTTTCGAAGAATCATCCGTTTCAAAGGTTGATGTAGGACAGACATTCCTCAAGGGCAGACTCATTCTTTCCAGGTTACACCTGTTTAGTGTTAGAGGAATGGCGCAGGGTGGGGAATGGTCTGGACAGTTACTCCTCGAGGGCAGAATCATTCGCTCCAGGTTACACCTTGTTTGGTGTCGGAGGAATGGCCCAGGGTGGGGAGTAGTCTAGGCTTAGCAATCAGGGACAGTTATTCCTCAAGGGCAGACTCATTCTCTCCAGGTTACACTTTGTTTAGTGTTGAAATAATAGCCTAGGGTGGGGAATAGTCTAGGACAATCATTCTTTAGGGTAGACTCATTCCCTCCAGGTTACACCTTGTTTAGTGTCAGAGGAATGGCCCAGGGTAAGGAATGGTCCAAAAATTTCTCAAGGGCAGACTCATTCTCTCCAGGTTACACTTTGTTTAGTGTCGGAAGAATGGCCTAGGGTGGGAAATGGTCCAGGTTTAGAAATCAGAAACAATCCTTCTTCCTTGGTTGAGAAGAATGGGGCAGATAGCCCATTATTGATATTCTATGTTGAGGGAAAACATTCTTTCAGACCTCACAGATGTGAGTGAAAGATTGGCCCAGATTATTATTATTGATGTTCTATATTGAGGGCAGACGTTCTTTCAGACCTCACAGATGTGAGTGAAAGATTGGCCCAGATGATTATTGTTGGTATTCTATATTGAGGGCAGACACTCTTTCAGATCTCACAGACGTGTGTGAAAGATTGGCCCAGATGATTCAATTTTTATCATAACATTGTTTCTATGCAGATGAAGACCACTGTGGTGGCAGACATTCTTTCAGATCTCATACACGTGAGTGAAAGATTGGTCCAGATGATACAGTTTTTATCATAACATTATTTCTATGCAGGATGCTATCAGATGTTTGTTATGAAGACTATATGACAGTAGATGAGGACTAATGTGGTGAATATGTTTCACCGTTCACAACCATATGTTTCTGATCAAGTAACTATGTGTTACTTGATGTGGTAGTTAACCACTGGATTGTAGTTATGTACTACTATGAATAGACACAGGTGTGTTCTATTCTTGTTCTAATTGCCTTGAAGACTATCAACAGATTATTGGAGATGATGATCATTCAGATGAATGATGATCAAAGATTTTCCATATGGAAAAAAGTTCAGAGATTTTATTCCTCTTGTATCACTCCATGGTGATAGTGACTTATCCAACATCATATCTAACTACTCAGATGAACTATGGTTTCGAGAGATGATGCAGCTGATGGTGATGGTGATGCTCATGATCTAGTCATGAAATAGTCTAGATGACTATATTGATGCTACCGAGTAAATGGTATGTTTTTTGCTCAAGACCATTACCTGTAAATACCTCTCTAGCTAGGAGGGAGTGTTAATATTATGGTAGCTGCGGGAGGTATTTACCCCCACGTGTGAACCTGATGAGAATAGAAGACTTTGAGAAGCAAGAGAAACCCTAATGAATTCACTAATAACCCTAGAAGCCTTGTCGGCTCAAGAAGATAATTTATATTAGGCTATTAGCCTCCAAGAGAAGAAGTCGGCCATAATTAATAATAATATACTGAACAGACACATACCCAGAAGGAGAAGTCAGCCCCAACAAACTGGCAGGATTACTATAAATACAGGGCGCTAGTTCTCATTTGACAACATCTCAGAATTGTAGTTTCTCGGTTGGTGCACACTGCAGTTGCAATCTGGTGCGTAGGTTTGGAGGAGGGTTGCAGGTGCAACTACAACAACAACTAGTTTCAGTATTGGCTTGGATATCTCTTGGCTAGGGTTTGGAACATCTGATCAGTCTTTTATGATGCACTATCCTTGGGGATTGATGCCCTACTCTTTGTTTGGCTATCTAGCCTAAGGTTTGCTTCCAGAGGAATTATCAGGTCAAGGTTAAGGTGCTCGGAGGGAGGCTTCAGACTGTTGTTGGGTGACAAAGGTATCGTCAATGGTAAAATGAGCACACCATCTTCTATATTCTAACATTAAGGTCATGACCAAGCCACATCAAATTGTTGTATGAAACTCCTTTATTTGTGGGACAATGGACCACCCTTCGCTCAACGATTTGACTGGTAAAGTCTACGGACGTATACGTACCTTAACCCCCTCTGGATTTGAACTTGTGACCTCTTAAGAGAAAACGCGTGTTCTTAACCATTAGGTCCACTGGGGCTGTATATAGCCAATGTTTTGACTAACAATAAATAACATAATAGAATTGTACGATTTATAAAGATATTTTTTTTGTGGATAACAATAAACAAGAGTTGCATGACAGCGTAGTCCCTACCCATTATTGAACTAAGATGCCATGTAACACTAGTGATGGAGATAAGATTAATATGTATATAGTAAGTATCAAACCGTACAATTTCATTTGTTGCGTCTTCCAAGCCAAAGAAAAACTTTTTGCAGGGTTTCTTTAACGGAAATGAACTCCACGTCAACAAAATGGTGATTTATTTTTTTAATATTTTTCGAGAGGCATAACATCGTTTGAAGTCAATGCTGGCAGCCTTATACCTTATGTCAAGCCAGGGATCATTTCCTCCCCACTACTATGTTTATAACTTTTACCACAAATTCCATCCATCCCAATATCACCAGCTCAAAATCCCTGCAATATTGACAAAAAAACCAAACCCTCTGAATGCCCTTCTTGTTCTCAGTACTATGAATATATTCCTGAATTTTTCTATATTTTCAAAATAGAGCAACAACCATTGTTGATTGCCTCTACATTACGAGAGATCGAGGCAGGTACAACAAAGAGCTTCAGCCTCTAACGATCAACGAACTACCCAATATCCTCTCAACTCCCTGAGTAATCGCCATATTTTTTAATGCAACCTGCCAGCCTTTCACTGCACAAATTTCTTGTTAGTTGGTTTGTCTAAGCAATTGTTCCCCTAATAGCTTTACTTTAAAGCCTTATTTGCCATCGCAACAGTCAATCTGAAGCTCCATCATCTCGCATTGAACTTTCACACCCGACTTGCATGTCTTTCGAGAAGTGAGTGAATAATAGGCGTTGAATGTGTTGACCACCACTTGTACTACAATTTGGTATTGTTTTCGCTCCAACTATGTTAACATAGATTGATTTAATGCCTGATTTAGGCATAAATGAACTTGCGTAAGACATCATCGTGCTTCCTAGCATCGACGGTTTGAATCCCGATCCCCTCGCTACGTTTCCCCACCTGCCCTTCGCTTGCACCGCCAAAGAAGACCTCTTCGATTTGCCTCAGGGGACGACTGGCGTCGCTGGGATGAAATCAAATCAAGGACGTTGACATGGGATACGTGGTCAGCTAATACTTACTAGTTGATGCCGGACACCGACACAAAATTAAAATGCGCATCAACTATGGAAAACTATTATCAAACACAAATGTTGATAAACCTCCACCATCAGTTATGCAATAAAACTCTCAATTTTATATCCAATAACAATACAAAGAAACAATATTAATTTTATTATTTAATTGAAAAAATACAAGCTATTATGTTAAGCGTTTGAAAATTTAAAAAAAATAAAAATTAAACTAAACTAATTGGTCAACCATGGACTACTTGCTATAGTCACAGGCCTTTGATAGGCACTAATAACATAATTAAAGAACTCGTATTTTGGTTACTAGGATAAGTGTTTAGATGTAAATAAATAACACAATTATCATGGTCATAAACGGGTAACGGAAAGTTTGCGAGGATGTGTAGATACAATTTTTCATTTTATTCTTAATAGTTGGTAAAGTAATCAAACATAAAAAATTATAAATATTTACAAAAAATATAAATTATAATGTATTAATATTTACACATTATTATATTATCAACAACAGTTTTATTTATATTTTATGAAATCATTTAAATTTTTTAATTTATTCTTTAATTATATACTATCACAGTTTTATTAAATCATTCTAATTTTTTTATTTATTCATTAATTATGTTAAAATAAAATAATTAAGGATTTAATTAATTAATTAAGTCTTTTCAATTATTTTATTTTTTATAGATAATTATTAATTACAAACTTTGATGTATACAATTATATTGAAAGGAATCATCGTCAACGTTAAATGATTTATGAAAAGCGTTCGGATCAACAATTTATCAAAAAGAGACAAATAAAGAGTTCCATCAACAATTTATCAATTTTTTGGTTTGTTAGGCCATAAATATTCCTTCTAACATGAATATCTATAGAATTCCATTCACTTGAAGATTTAATTTTATGCCACTTAAATTTTGATTTCCAGGTTGATGCTGAAGTTCTCATAGGTTTGGATTTATGACGGGCATCGCTAATCAAATGTTAAAATTGTCAAATTCCAAAATTCAAATTAATATTCTTCAAAATAAACTAATAACCACTTTCTTAATTAACTTAGCACTCCTACATGCTAAAATTTTAATTGGGACTGTGTTCACTTAAAGAGGCACAACATCGAATCAAGCTCTTAAAGTTTACTCCCTCGAAAGATCGAATTCTATGCATGTAATTTCTCGTTGTCAAATTAATGTTTGACGTTCTCATTATTGAGGTGAGCTTGAAGTTTTAATGTACAAATCCGTAAAGGATTTCGATGGTAGGGTTTTTGGATTCCAAGTTCTTTTTAGTTGGGAAAACACATCTAAAAAATTTTGTTTACAAATTTTGTTTATAAATTCAGAAAAGATTTTGTGTTAAAATAATGAATACATGTTTAGAATGTATTAAACTAAAAATATTGTTTTAGAGTTTATTTGATTGTTAGATAAATTGGGGTTCAAGATGGTTTGATATCCACTTAGATAAGAGTGTGATCGGATTATAAATGTAATGGATTTATTTGCATAATTCAAGTTGTGTGAGATCCATCTCACTTGTGTGCGATTCCATCGTTTTATAATATGGTATCAGAGCTCAGGAGAAGAAAGCCACGGCATAAGGGAGCTGTGCGAATTTGGTGAGAAAGCTGCCGCCTGCCAGTGAGGAAGTTGTTCGTTGATGTTGATGTGAGGAAGCGTTGAGTGTCTCTTTGGTTGTCGTCCTTGGTTGTTCGTTGCTGAAGATAATGTTGTTCTCTCCATCTGCGTGCGTACGATTATGAGTTGTGGAGCCAAGTGCACTGTTCTCTCCATCCACATGTACGCTGCCCAGGAAATTAAATATTCCTTTTGTTGGCTGTCTCTTGGAGCGTCTGTTGTTGCTACCAACCTCCTACGAACTAGAGCTACCGTCCCACCTCCTATCAAGCGTCGGGTCACATACCCACAAACCGACCACTCCAAACATGAGCACGACTAGAACATTTGTTTTAACCCCAACTTTTATGGGATTGGCCTTGACTGTATCCCCTTGTAAATTGACATGCATGATCTTCCTTTAGCCCTAGGTTTCATGGATTTTCGTAAATATGTAACATATGACCGTGTATTTCGCAGGAGAGGCCAGCGCGCAACCCATAAGGGGCTAGTGCATGGCCCTATGGTTATTGCATGTGACCATTATAGGGGGGCCATGCTAGGTATGAGGGGATTAACTTATTATTAACATAAAGTAGGTTTTATGTTATAGTTTTTGGATTATAGTTTAATTTTTATGCCTGTTAATAGTGGATTTTGCCCCTTTTTGGGAGATATTGAGCCCTTTTTTAGCCCAGATTTTGGGAGGAAGTTGGGGAATGATAACCAACTTCAGATATATAAAAACAAGGTATGTTTGAGGCCATGGAGGACAATCAAAGAAGAGTTATGCTAAAGCAAAGCCAAGCCAAAGCCATTTTTATGCAGGGAAGTTGTTGAGGAGAAGACGCTTGTGGGCCATTTTTGGTAGCTTTGGTCATCCGTTTTTCATGTTGTTTCTTTTGTTGGGTTCTAGAGATCTAAAAGAACATGACCAGATCATTCTTGTATCCTTATGGAACTGTTGTGATGTACTTATTGAGCTTTGAACATAAATAAAGAATCCTCCCCCACTGAGACAAAGGCTTGGAGACATAGGAAATTTTGTGTCGAACTCCGTTATCACTTCTCTTGTTATGGTTTGATGTTCTTATTGATTTAGTTCAGATCTGTATATTGTCTTATGGCTTCTATGCTTCTTCATTAAATCCTTCCTCTTTCATTCAGCTTCATAAATGGTTAATTAACATATACAAATAATAACTCAACCACATCCATTAAAAGATCTTTTTCAGATCAGGAAGAGAGAATGAAGTATTTTGATATGGATTTAAGTGGCTCAGATTTGGCATTGATTGGAAGAGGAAAAATATCATACCATGGGAAACCATGGGATAGGAACAGAGGTCGGTTTCAAGCAATGTAGAAGGGTATGACACATCTTGATTCTTATGTTAAGAGAAATGTTGAATGTGATTATTATGAAAAACCTGGACATTTTGCTAAATATTGGTATAGAAGAAAGAATCACGAATCAAATCAGAGACATAGAAGGCATAATGGAAATTTCATGAATAGAGAAACTTCATTTAATGATGGATTTAAAAATCTTAAAATGTTTATTTCTGAAGCTGGATTGTCTGCTAAAACTGATGATGAGAATGCTTGGTTCATAGATTCTGGTGCATCAACTCATATGACTTGTAATAAAGAATGGTATGATGAATATTATGAGAAAACTAATGGCACGCACATTTACCTAGGAGATAAAAAATCACATAAGGTCCAAGGCTATAGAGTAATAAGTGTGAACTTACCTACTGGAAAATTGATCTAGATTATTTTCGGCACGAAATGAGAGTGGAGATATAATAAAGAAATGCACATAGATATTGCAGATATTCAATAATATAATAGAAATGTATCAGAGATGCAACCATAAACATGGATATACAGTAATACACGATTTCTATTAATCATAGAAATGTACAGAGACTGTAAAAATACAGAGTGAAAGACTCGCTAGAATGGTGGCAACTTATCTCTGAGAAGAGATGTGACGGCTACTCGCATTCACAAGAAGATGATTACAATGAGGCTCTGAAGGCCCTTTTACAATAAATGGGAATGCCAAAAGTCATATACATCCAAAAACCTAAGCCTAGCAGATGAAGCGCCAAAAGTCATGTGGGCCCCGTTTGGGTAAGTGAGTACATCAACTTCCCGGGGTCGTAACTTTTGCATACGATCTCCGTTTTAGGCATGTGATAGCTCGTTGGAAAGGTATTGTCGAGGAGATTCATTTGGGTGGATCAATCATGCCTTTGTATATCATTGAGAACCTCGATCTCTAAAATCCTTCATTTGGACCCTCAAAATGGCCCCGGAAGTTAAAACCTGCTAAAAATAGTAAATTGCCAAAATGGCCCGAAAACTGTTTTGAGCCATTTGGTAAAGGTGGGTGGCCACCGATATCCACCTGGATAAAAAATTGAGACAAATTCATAATGTGATGTATGTTCCTAGTATTAAAAGGAATTTGATATATGTTTCAACTATCACTGATAATAATCGAAAAGTGGAATTTGGTAAGTTGAGGTGTGTTGTGAAATATGTCCAGAATCACTACAAGATTGTTTCCATAGGTACCAACATTGGTGGATTGTATAATTTGGATGTGATAATGAAGTTTCATGTTGCATTGACATCCACAATAATGTCAATATAAAAGTTATGGCACCACATGTATGGACATCTAAATTACAATGATTTGATGTTGTTACAACGAAAAAATATGGTAGAAGGTCTTCCCACTATGAAGAATGATCAATGTCCATGTGAAGCATGTGCACTTGGTAAAAAATATAAAGAGGAGTTTCCTATTCATACAAAGAAAAGACAAACAAACACTCTTGAATTAATTCATATTGATGTATCTGAACCTATGCAAACTAGGTCACTTGGTGGTGCTTCCTACTGGGTAAAATCATGAAGATGGGTAACACTTTTGCTTGTTTTATGACAAAAAAAACTGTATTTTCACAAGTTCTTCAACTTCCGGCATACACAAATATTTTTTTTATTTAGAATTTTACTTTACAGTAAAAACAAAACTTGTGAATAATTTTGTTATATTTCTAATGACTATTTTTCAATTTTTTTTTATCAAGATTTGATATGTCAATTTGACAATTGTTTAACAGTATGTTCCTTAAACATGAAAGGAATGATAATGGGTTATTGTTTTCCACAACAATGTATCTATTACTAAACTTATGTTTTTAAGAAATAAAATATACTGCAACAATCTACAAAGACTCTATTTTATTATGACTATAATTTTGAATCTAACGGATGAATATTATAATTTCTAGAATTTTTTGAAGTTGGCCAAGATGAAAACGTTGCAGATTTTAAACACGTGTTTTTCTACACCTTGTATCTATCTTAATTTTTACTTAAAAGTAAAATCTAAAAATACCCTTTTGAAGAGAACAATTTAACAATTATGAATATAAATTTTCCATAATTTTCCATTGTGTATTTTTAGAGATATGGATTTTTCATTTCACCGAATCATAATCTCACCTAAAAATATTATGCAGTGATTTTTTTATAAAATTAAATAAAATTAGATAAAAACAATGAAAATGAAAACAAATTATACCCAATGAAAGAAGATTCAATTTTAAAAATGTTGGTATCAATTCTCAAACTAAATTCTGAGTATTTGTAGGAGTTTGTTGCCTCCAAAGATGAAGTAAGATGGAGAGAATTAGAACATTCATGGGCAGCCATTGAACAAGATATTATCATTCAGGAACAGTGGGAAGCTAGGCAGCGAGAACGTAGGAACCTTCATTAAGTTTCCTATACCGAAGGTTAGTATAATCTTTTATCAACCTTTCATACTTTCGGATGCCTTGACACTGTACTTTAGAGCCTTAAGTACAGACTCAGGAACAACAAGTGCCACAGCACAAAGTGTGCAAGCAATGATTATTGGTCGGTTGCTTGCTGCTATTGGTATTGGAATTTCTTTCGCTTTGGTGCCACTTTATATTTCAAAGATATCACCCACTGATATCCGAGGTGCTCAAGGTCTTTAATGAAAGATTTAATGAATGGAGCATTTCATAACCGAATGGAGATTGCATACGGATCTTATGGAGAATGGTCTTGAATGTTGTGATGTCATATTTGAATTAGAATATGGTTAATTGTTCATTATTTCATGCATTGAGTTCGTGTATTGTTTAGCAGATCAAACCGCCGAAATTCCCTCATACAGGCGCGCAATTACAGCTCCAGATTCGTTCAAGTGGAAAAATATGGTTGAAAATCTAGTTTGGAGAGCAAACTCATCATGCGGGTTGTATTCAGATGATATTCATGTTATTGTACACTGAGCAAAAGAATTGTTACAAGCCTCCTTCTGTTGGGTTGTACAATTTATTGAATGGGCACATTGGTTACTCTCCTTGCACACGGATATTAGAACTTGGCCACACTTGTTGATGGTCTTCGTGATTTGTTGCTGAAGCATTTATGATTTTCTCTATTTGCCTTCAAATCAAATAAGAAAATATAGATAGCCATGTTTCTTAAGGCTTTGCGGTCATGGGAAGAAGCTAATAATTGATATCTAGATTCAGGCTATTGCAAAAATCATACGATTATTGATTTTTAGGAATTTTAGGATGTCTGCTTTGATTTAGGGGTTGCCAGATGCAGTTTCACTTCAGTTCCTAGTTCATGTGTCGTTTACATTTCATCCTCAACTCCAGTTGGTTTACCGTGCTTGGCATTCTGCATTATGTTGCGCTGAGCTTTTCAAGGCACGTGATGAGGGAAGCTCTTTGTTCTTGGTGGAGGTAGTGATGACGGTGATCCAGGAATAGGTGATCATGGAGGGATATTTGCAACTGATGAGATGTGGGCATATGATCCTGTATGCAGAAAGTGGGCTAGATGAGCATCAATGTTGGTTGCTCGTACAATGTTTGCTTGTTCTGTACTGGATAAGAGTATTATTGTTGCAGGTGGGTTCACCAATTCTAGAAAATCTATTTCCAATGCAGAAATATAGGATCTAGAGCGAGATACATGGGAACCTATAGATGAACTTCAACATTCTCATAATTTTGCTTGCTGTGGTTTAGTATTTGAAGGGAGATTGCATGTATTTCATAAGGGCCTTTCGAAATTTCAAATATTTGAGTCATCCGAGCAAAGGTGGAGAGTGGAAGATTATGGTTGGCCACTAGGGCCAATGGCTATGGTGAAAGAAGAATTCTTTGTAGTCAATAATGGTTTCATTATTCGGCAACTTAAACCACCAAATTTGAGCAAAGTCATCTCTACTACAACTACCTGCTTGCATAAAATAGGATTTGTAGTAATAGGATTGGGAAATGAATTTTATGTGATTGGTGGGGTCATTGGACCTGGTCGACAGAATCTTGATATACAACGAATTTCTGATGTGGACATTTTAAGAATTAAAAATAAACGACCAATGTGGTGTCAAGCAACACCTATGACACGTTGTTGAGGCACTATAGTTGGTTGTATTGTACTAAGAATTTAGTTTGTGTGGAAATTGAATGCTATCTTAAATTTCAGTGCAGGTTGGTTGCCTCATTGTGTTTTCGTCAGATTGAAATATGCTTTCGGTGAAAATCCTCACGTGTCTCTTCTAAGCATGGAAGGTAGCCATGGTGGATGTGCCTGTTGGACTCATACTGAGAATTGGGAGCACTGTAAACAGAGAGAGAAGCTTCGTCTAGCAAGCCATGAGGTCTTTGTACTCTTGCAGGTAATCAAGATTCATCAAATTTTAATTTTTGGGTAAGATTTTGTTTTTGGTGGTTTAGGCGAGCCTATGCGTGCTCATTAACCACCGAAACAAAGTACTTTCAGTGGATAAGGTGCCAAATTCTAGATACAGTTAACCACTGAAAATTGATTTAACCAGATCACTCAAAATTTTGCCCAAATTCTACATTTCTAGGATATATCTAGCACGTGATATCGTTGAGTCTTGAAAGCAACAAATTGAAGATAAATCCTTAATATGCTTGTGATATAATTTGTTCAAGATTGAGGGAACAATATGCAGATTTTAATTTAGCAAAAGACAAGTGGCAGTTTTTTCAGAAACAAAATTTTAAGGGATCTTGTAAATAGCCAAAGACATAAATGTGGGTTATAAACATTGCTGGGATTGAAAAGGCTGAATGACTCCATGGCCCAATACTAAAGGCACTAGGTCTTCCAGGTTCTTGGAGACCTCACAGGGACGTCTCCATCCCAGTTGGAGCCATATGTTAGCGATAAAAAATGCGCTGGCATTTTTGAAAGAGTGATGCCTAATATTGTAAGGAATATTTGACTAGCTTCTCGGGCTCCAAATGCATATTTGAAAGAACCACGGGAAAGATTATATTTTCTAGATGTCGATCGACTATTTAAGCATGAAAAATGGACTCTCCATGACTGAGAAATTTGATCTTGAAAAAATATACACTTTCACCAGCGCAGAAGGAAAAATTATAACTAGTTAGCTTGTGAAAGCTCCGCCTTTCAGCAGCTAAGGAGAGGATTTTTGGGTAAATTAGCTAGTGAAAGCCTGTCATGGCCAGAATAGCCGAATTTTTGCCTAGATCAGGATTTTTTGGGTTTGAATGGTTTGAAATATTCTTCAATAAGCTGGTTATGAATTATCAAATCAAAATATGAAGGCCATTCTTGGAGATGAAAGTCAAAAGGGAATTTTTTGACTAGATTTGGTCATTTTCAAGGGAAAAATGATAGGGATCAAATGACACATCACCCAATTCAAAATTTATCTTTGGAGGACCAAATCAAACAACCTTGGGAGGCTAAAACTGCACTTCATCATCAATCTACTATTTTTAGAGATCATTAAATAGGACCTTTTCTATTTTGTTTTGATTTTCCATTCTAGATCCATTTTTATAGGATCTCATCCTACACTTGTTGTATCTGTTTTGATTTGACTATTTTTAGTAAATCTGATCCATCTTTAAAGGATCTAGATTTCATCTTGTAAGGCTATAAATCCAAAGACATTTGGAGCACTAAGGGGTTCAATTCTGGATGCATAAATTACATTCTTTGTAATAGACGTTCATGATAATACAGTGGGTAGTTTTCTCTCTTTATTGATGTCAGATTCCTCTCTTCTTCTATATTGTCATTCAAGTTGTCTTAACTATCATATGAGTGTCATATCATTGTTCAGTTCACAATTTGAATGTTAGTTGCTTTCATTGTTTATTAAACCCATCCCTTGGCATCCAGTTTATAAACATTGGTTTCTTCACCCATTTTTAAGATATTTATCTGATTATCAGTCCTTGAGAGCACTGGCTTATTTGATTATTGTTAGTAGCCTGGATACATTGTTGTATTTCAGTTATCCCATTGATCCATTCATTACTTAAGCATAAATCCATTCATTTTATAAGTTACCAAGCATCTTTGGTTTACAACCCCAAAGAGTTTCTTGGAGGGCTAACACCTTCCAACTATGCCTCAGCACGTTCACTGGAAAAACCTCTGGCAAACTCTGGAAGTTTGATCTTCTACATTTCTCTAATGATGTCTTCGTGTGGGGGTCCTCCCCCTGAATTTCTCGACGCTTCTGGATTACCCATTCCAGATGGTGGGGGCTCCACTTTGATCCCTGCTGGTTGATGCCCTTTTAAAGTCTCATTTATGGCCTCCAAAGAGCACAATATGAGAGCTAGTTCAGGCGATGGTGGTGGCGGCGCTGACAGTCCTTGCGACGATGCCCCTATGCCTCGGTTTCTTCGATTCCTAACCATCCTGTGTAATTTAACCTGCATCAACCAAAGTTGTCAGGGTGAGTTCAAGGACATTTCACATTTGCGCAACTTAAACTAGAAAACAGGGTTAGGCGTAAGTTTTATTTTTACTTGTCTATAAACAGACGTTACTCTCTTTAGGGGAGGTGTCTAGGTTAGGGTTAAAGCATCTAAGCTTGATGTCTTCGCCTAAGAAAACTATTGACCCTCTCGCCCGATAGTTATGCTAGCACTGTAACACACTCACCACATTGCACCAGATCCCTTATATGGTTCTTTCTATTATACCTCTATTCTACCCTGACTATTTCCCATAACATGCATCAAACTCCCACTACTCTACAAGGACTTTTAACCTATAAATTATAAAGTTACACTATTACATTCATTAATCAAGGGGATATATGTATTTGATTAATAGTAATAGGTTTCAAACCCATTATTAACATTAAAATTTTATAATGTTAATATGTTGTGCACAAAATGCTCCCTTGCGGGCTTGGTGCTTGGCTTTAACTGGTGGAATAGAATGGAAGGACTTGGCGCTTGGCTCAATGGTTGAGGGCATGGAACTCAGTGCTTGGTTAACTTGGATAATTGGAGATTATACTTTGGGATAGTACTTTATGACTATTAATCATTAATTTATTTATATATATGAATTTATTTTGTAACGACTCATGTTTGGCACATTGGTGTTTGGTTGTTTTCCAAGGCTTGGACTATGGTGAGTGGTCATGGGTTCAAAACCCGTCCACTCCAACAAAATCTAATCTAATCCAAAATAAATTTTATTTGAATTGTATGTTATGTTAATTACACTTTTTAATTAATTAGTCATTTAATTAATTAATCACTCTTATTAATCCTTTAGTCGTTTAATTAATTAACTGCTAGTCATTTAATCCATTCCATATTATTAATGCTTGTAATAAAGTTTAAAAATTGAAATTAATTTTTTTTTAAATAAATAAAAAAAATATTTAAAATTTTTGAATAAATCCTTCTAAAATTTAAAATACCATAAAAAAAAGTATTTATAATACAATTTTAATAATTCAAAGTAATTAAAACAAAATAAAATAAATAACATAAAAAAAAATTAATAATTAAAAAAAATATCTAAGGTCGGGTAGTGGGTCCTCGCATGAGGCCCACATGCCCCCTCCCCCCGACACTCATCCCTTAACCCTAATCTCCTCTTTTTTTATCTCTTCAAACCCTACCCTCTCTCCCCTTTACATTTCATTTTTTTTTTTCTAAATGCTCAGGGTGAAGGATGAGGCCGATGGCCATGGCCATTTCCCTGCTCGGTCGATCCTGTGTCCATGGTTTCAAGGTCTGGCGGGCGCGTTGTATATAGTGGCGTGTTCCCTTTGCTCCTTTGTGTCCTTTATTGCTCGACAACTGGAATTTGATGTTTGATAGCTTTGTCACTGACGGTGTGATGAGTTTTATGGCTGGGCCTGAGTGTTTATGCTTGGTGCGTTGGCTGTGTGTATGTTTGGTGCTGGCGCTGGTGTTGTTTTTTTTGGTAAAAAAAAAATTGTGTGTTATGTGAAGTGTCTTCTATTGTTTTTTTGGGTTTTACGTGCATTTATGGCTGCTGAAGGCTTAGCACTTGGTATTGGGTGTTGGGCTTGTGACCTGCGTTGTGGTTGTAGGTCGCGTGGGATGGCGTTGGTGCTGGTGCTTTGTTGGGTGCCCCTATGCTATGAAGAAAGGCTCGACGCTTGTGCCTGTGGGTTTTTTTTTTTTTTTTTACTCGTATATTGTGTTGTGTGGACTATATGTTGTGCCTTTATATAGTAATATAGTGCTTAATATTCAGGAGAATGTTGGAATCCATACACTTTATGAGCCAAGATATAAGGATATTTTATTACCATTTGTCCTGTCATTTTCCTTTGTGAAAAAAATCGACTCTACTCATGGTCCAATTTTGAATGCACTTGAAATTGGCAGATATGTTTAGAGGGCTTCGAAAACAAGCAACCAAGATGATGTTTCTTTGGCTGCATTAATAGCTATGTTGCCAATGCGTGATTGGGCAAATGAAGGTGGAGATCCATGTCTTGCAGTTTAGTGCGATTGAGTAGAATGCAACTCAGATTCACCACCTAGAGTCACAAAAGTCATCTTGTCTATATGTGTTTCTCATTGGGTTGTATGTGTTACTCGACGCATAGTGCACTATAAAACCTCTCGTGGGATTCTCTTCCTTGTGACTTGGCCTTGGTCCCGAATTTGAAATGTGTGTTGGATTGATGTTGAGTTACTGTGGCATGTACTCGACTTTTAGGTTCGTGGAATTGGAGCTTGGCCTTCAGGCCCCAATATTTTATTATAATTTTTTTTTATTTCTTTTTTATTGTTTTTTTGTTTTATACCTCTACGCGTTGAGCAATGGAAAGGCCTATCGTGGGCTCCTCCTTTGATGGATTTTGTGCTGGGTATCTTGGGCCCGTGGCTCTTTCCTTGACTTGGCATGAGTGGAATGAGAGGAAGAAACCCCATCTCCATGGAACGGAGGGCGATAGCAAGGAGGTCGCAGGTTCAAGCCAACGGTAAGCCAAAGCTCGACTACCTCTGTTGGGAAGAAGGTGAAATGTTTTCTTTGTTTATTTATAAATTTGTTCAAACATTCCCATCAGAATATATATATAAATGCATTCATTTACATAGGTTGGTTTATTTGAAGAGGAAAAATTGGCATTGGCACTAGAAGAGGGTAGCTTGGCATTATCGCTTTGTGTAGGGTTTATGTGTTGGTTACCTCTATTTTTACTTTGGAAATGTTTCAACATGAGAGCCAATATTGATTTCATGTAATAATGTTATTTCATGCTTGCAATTCATGTACATAAATTTTTCTATTTATTTAGAACATATTCTTCTTTAAAGGCTATTATGTATCCTACGTATAGGTTGGGATGTTCTGAGCACTAAATACATTGTTTTTTTGTAGTAGAAGTTATCTATGGGAGGTTGTCTAAACATCAACAGCCTGTAACAACCCAAATTGGCACAATTACTAATGTTTGCTCTCTTCTTTATTTGGAAGTTTTGGGTTCCATTCCCATCGACCACCATATCCTACGATTTTATTTTTTTTAATGTAATTTTTTTTTATTTGAAAGGCTCATCTATCTTTTATGAGGTTTCTTACAGGTTTTTTTTTTTTACAGGTTTGTAGCTGAACAGGTGTTGGTTCTAAAGAAAGAAAATTCAGTTGTAGGTAGTGCCTTAAGGCTCCAGTGCTTCAAACTGAAGCTCTGATACCATGTGTAAGGTCTCTGTCCCCACAGAGCCTTATAAAACACAAGTTAAAAAAAATATAGAGTAGATAAATGTTATTCTGTACAAATTAATTTTCAGCATTTAACCATAATTTATTCAGTAGAAATTAAATTTATTAACATCATGAAAATAAATTGCATATACATCACATAACACAGCATAATCACTAAAATACATACCTCTGTCTGATGTTAATTCTCCAATTCTCCGGTTGTCCTCTTTGTTGCTCTTCCCAAACTCTGCCCAAAACCAAATCCTTCCTCCCTTCCAGCTAGGAACAAAGCCTATCCGGATCCCTAGCTCCAGGATTCTGTGAGGATTCCTGGCCCCCGAGCCCAAAACTCCCAGCAACTTGGTGCACCCCTGTAATAGTCCACCCAAACTCCAAACCAGAAAATATCCCCAACAAAAAAATACAGTTCTTTCTCTCAAAATTCTCCCCTTCCCCCAAAATTCCAAAAGTCATCTCCCCGAATGCTTCTACCCCCTCACATCCTCCCCCATTCACAACCTTCTACCTTCCTTTAATGCCACCCACCTTATCCCTCCATTTAATACTTTATCCCTCATTCAATACCTTATCCCTCCATTCAATACCCTATCCATCCATTCAATGCCTTATCCTTCATACGTTAAGTTTTCTAATAAATAAATAAAAATTATTAAGCTTTTAATTCGTTACCCAAACCTTTAATCAGTTAATTAATTAATTAATCAACAAATATAAACAATTAATAAATAAATAAATAAATAATATTATTAATAAATAATCATCATTTAACTAAAATACCTTAGGACAGTTAATTATTTAATTAATTATACTTGATAAACCTTAAGCAATCATTTAACTAGGGTTGTTAGAAAATGTAATACCCCTAGGATGAACCCTAGTTTATAGATGTACATATTATTTATAGGCTGGTGAGCTGAGATATTTTGGGCCTGAGTACATTTGTATATATACATTTTGGTGTCAGAGGGTTTGTGTGATTTAGGCCGAAGAGATTAAACAAAATGTGATATGTAATCAAACACATGTTTATTAATAAAATAGATCAATACTGTAGACCAACTCAACGAAAAGAGTATGGTGGGGCATAACTCCACAAGAGGGAAAAGGGGATAAGGTAAAGGAGCTAAGTCAAGGGGGCCTTAAGACAATGAATAAAATAATATTATTTTGATGTCATTATATTTATGTTATAATTTTATCATAAGTTCCTAAGCGAGAGGACCAAATTACCAAGTTGAGTCAAAGGAATTTCCTAGAGTGACAAGTGTCAAGATAAGAACACACATGGTAATGTGGTGAAGTTAGTATAATTCCAGAATCATGCTTCCAATCATTCATCGATTCGTACATCCATCATTCATACCATGGTTGGAGAGTGTAAGAAGAAGTTGTACATGTCTGTTATGCAATAAATCCTTGGTGGTTTCGGTTGAAGAAGCAGGTTGTCAAGCTCATGGAGCATTCTCTCTGGGTGATATAGTTGTTGGAATAATTTTCCCCATGTGTGGTATAATGGGTGTTGTAACTCCTTGACCAACCTTTTATTTGAAGAGATATAGAGCTTTGAGACTTCGTATTTGGGGTTTTGTTGAATCCCTAGAAGGATGTGGGAAAACTTGAAGGACTATTGAGCAAAGAAGGGATTACATTTCCTTGGGTGGGACATACTATGGGGAATGAGAGACTATCAATTGGGAATTGTTGTTGGAGTGTGTGCCTTGTTAGTGTTTCATGGAAACCTTCACAGGAGATCTAGCTAAAGAATTCACAAACAAAGCTTATCAAGAAAAGGAAGAACGATACAACATGAAGAATGAGAATCGATGCATATTATGATATTATCAATGAGCAAGTGATCTTCACTCATATAGGCAATGAAATCCTATAATTAGGAATGCATGCATAATAGTGATGGTCTAAGATTAGAAAGTCTAAAATAGAACTAGTCAGTTAACTCCCACTGAACTAGTGTGTCGGAAATAGAAATTTCTCCAACACCCCCCCTGAACCTCACTATGGAGTAAAAAATGAGTCTCGACTACTAGGCCATATTAGGTACTGATGTACAATGAAACTAATGAATATTGAATAAAAGTGAGGAAAGAGGGAAAACCATGTGGGAACAAAACCCCCCGTCAAAAGATAATGTATCAAAAGAAGAAAATGGCAGTTGTTAGGCAACTGTGTTCTTCACTGCAAGATGATCCCGCAAAGTATGAAACTTATACTCACTGAAAGTCTTCGTGAAGATGTAGAAATATTTATGGACCTGATGAAGTCCTTTGACAACATGTTTAACCTTATACCTCTTGATCCTGTGGATCAATTTGCACCTAAAAATATTCCTTTCTGATGGAAGTGGAACCATATGCGAAGTCTGATTCTTTAGGAGTGAGTCACACTCCTTCTCTATGGCTGATTTCCATAATGGATTTCCCACAATCTTATTGTAGTTCTTCAGATCAGTGGATTGAACCATATAGTGATGCATGGGCATTGCAGGTTCTGAAGCTTAAAGTACATGAGAAAGCTCCTCGTTTTGAGATCAAGTCATCCTCGAACCCAATGGATTCCCTATAAGGTTGTCTGCTACGTGAACTGTGGTCAATGCCTTCTTGGGCATCTGTTGAAGTTTCAACATTGGCTTCTTATCTCGTTGTACTACCTTATTATTTACATGTACAAAATCTGAGTGCGTGGAATCATCTTTGATGTCTGAAACTGATGGAAGAAAAAGAGTATATAAATGTTTCACTAGAGGTGAATGAAAAGTACTCCCCTTATGTGTAAGTAGAATAGAGGAGTCATCGTCAGAAAACTTAGTGAATTTATACAACCTTGACTTGTGATCCACCTCACCAATTGCAATGATGGAATTGTCATGCATGTCAATTATTGAAACTAAATCTGATGTAAATTCAACCTTTTTACCTTTATGAATGATTTAATAAACTGAGAGAAGATTCATAGAAATATTTGGAACATGTAAAACATTCTCAAAACTGCCATTGTGTAGTTCCACTCTCCCTTCTCCTACTACTGCTACTGGAGTATCACCCCCCATGAGAATAGGGGGTCTTGAGCATGGACTCGAGGAAGATAAAACTTCCTCTTTCGTTGTCATATGATGGGACGCACCAGAATCTATAATCCAAGAATCAGATGAGGTATTAATTTCAACCTGAGCATGATGATTTCCTTTCTTAGGTGCATGGTATTCTTCCTTCTTCTTCTTGGCTCCTTTAGGAATGAAGCCTCCAAGGTTATTCTTCTAAAGTATGTGTGTCATAAGATCGATCTGCTTCTTCATGCATGTGGATTCTTTATGATTCACTTTATTGCAATATGTGCACTGCTTTCCTTTCTTCTTCTTCCCTTTGGAATTTGAAGAATCTGTGGAATCTAAAGAATCCTTGAAAGGTTTGGAATATCCCTCCTTCTTTGACTCTATATGTAATAACTCCTTTCGTTTCTGCTTCGATTTATGATTGTATGACCCTTTTCCATCATTCATGGTGACTGCATGTGCCTTGGGATATTTCATGAGGCTGATATATATGATTTTTGTCTTCTCTTGTGTAAGAGACTCAATGAACTGAGCCAACGTAGGCTAGAATGGAAATTGGAGACATATACAATGGATTCTAGTCCTAGCTTGGCCAAGATTGTTAGAATAAGTTGTTTCTCTTGTGTAGACTTGTCAATACCACATTCAGCCAAGCTCAAAATCAAAGATTTAAATTTAGTAAAGAAATATTCTATACTAGAAAAACTTTTAGGGTCTAAGGTATTCAACTCTACCTCTAGCATATGACCTTGCATCTCATCCTTCTTTCCAAAGAGTCCTTCCAGGGTGGTCCATATCTCATTTGGAGTCTCTCATGAAGCAACATGAAACCATAAATCAATGGAGATTAACTCAAGAAGTAGTCATGTGGCCTCATATTTACAGTTCACCCATCTCATCTTCTCAATCCCTGATGTAGGTTTTGTTTTTGTTGTCATCCTCAAATTATACAGTCCTTTCCTTCTAAGTTGGAATTCTGCCTTCGGCTTCCAATCAAAATAATTGTATGGTGTGAAGATTACCACCAAGTTTGACTGTATAATAGTTTTCCTTTCCATATCTTCCACTATTTCTAAGAACCCCTAAAAATTTACTCTGAATCTGGAAGTGAAAAATTAAGAAACCATGACAGAAAGGGCACTTTAAGTGAAAATTCATATCAGTTTCAAGAGGCGATCTTATGACTTAATTTTTGAGCAAATGGTGAGGAATCTCACCAAACAGTTGAAAACCCACTTGCAGAATGGGTCGATTCACTTCCCCCAAGAGTCATTTCCTCAAAAACTTAATATTTTGGGAGTAATCACTGTAGAAAGGTACGACCATGGATTCGTATCAATTTCATGAGGCTATCTTCCGACTTACATTTTGAGAAAATGATGAGGAATATCACCAAATGATTTAAAACCCTCTTGCAGAATGGGTTGATTTACTTCTCAAGCAAGTCGTTTCCTTAAAAACTTAATACGTTTGGAGAAATTAATGCTGAAAGTTACGACCATGGATTTAGCTCACCGAAACTCCGATTTTCCTTATTCTTTGGCTTGTCTATCTTTCTCCACACAACATAGCTCCGATACCATGTCAGTGTTTCATGGAAACCTGCACAAGAGATCTATATAAAGCATGCACAAACAAATCTTATCAAGAAAAGGAAGAGAGATACAACATGAAGAATGAGAATCAATGCATATTATGATCTTATCAATGAATGAGTGATCTTCACTCATATAGGCAATGACACCCTATAATTAGGAATGCATTCATAATAGTGATGGTATAAGATTAGAAATTCTAAAATAGAACTAGTGAGTTAACTCCCACTGAACTAGTGTGCCGAAAATATAAATTTCTCCAACATGCATGAGCCTGTGTTGTTTTATGTTGTGGGTCAGACCTCATTTTAATTATGAGTATTTTTCGTGGTGGATTCATAACCCTGACTTGAGGGTGACCTACTATTGAGAGTGTATGAAAATAGTCTATTGCTGGGAGGAGTGTCTAACATCTCCACATAGTTGGTGAATTATAGAAAAATATAATTCTTCTTTTATGTGTGTGTTCACATGTTTTTATCCTATGTATGTTTATGTTAAATATGTTTGTTGAAATGGTACATAATTATGCATGATCATTGTGGATTTTATTGTTAGTTTCACATAATTGTTGCATATGCATGGCATGGTAGTTAATAGATGAAAATTAATAGATGTTACGTCCTATTCAATATCACCAGTAATGGTAATTATATTTCCACATGAGTCATGACTTGTTGCGGCCGCTATGAAACAATAGGCGCACACTGTATAATCCCTATTGCGTGCGCTGGGAGATTAGTTGTTGAGTGAGGAAAAATGTCGAATGGATGGGAGAATTATCTCAGTGAGTTATTCCATTATTAGAATTGGTATCATAGAATAAAATTTGTGTCGCACAACTCGAGGATGGGTACCTTACATTAATATTGTAGAGTAAATTTAATATTTTCTAGTAAAGGGGACATTATGCTTCATCTCTCAGCCTAGGAGTTTCCACTAGAGAAAGAAACAAGCTCACCAATGAGAGGCTTGCAAAGGCATGGATGATCATGATAATGGGCATTTCATGTGGATTTGTAATGAGTTTCATATTCGTCTCCTTTATAGCATCTATCTGTCACACATGGGGTATAATATTCATGAACAATGGACATATTATGTCTCTAGTATCCATGGTGCTTCCAATTGAAGGGGTTTGTGAAGTGGCTAATTTTCTTCACATCACATGATGCAAGATATTTTCTCTTTGAGTGAAGAAAGGAAGTGTGGACCTATCTAGGGGAAGAAATAAGAAACATAAAATCCAACATGAATCTCGATCTTACCTCTATTCCACGAGATGCCTCCAAGAACTTATCTTGCGGCTACTAGTATATTAGTCATGTATCTCACCGCTTATGGAATACATTTATCTTTCATTGTGATAAAAAGGCACATAAGTCTATTGTATTCTCTTGTTGAAACAATTTATGTCTTACCATTTTTCTCATTAGTCCTTTGGTAAGGTCATTTAGTTGTAGTGTATTAGATCTTCAACTATTCGAAGTAGAAGTTCCTTTGTATCTTTTTCATACATTTGTATTGGGAAGAATCACAGTTGGATTTCTACTTTCCGTAATGAAATAAAATAGTAAAATAGTGACATTGTAGTTAATTGTCCCTAGCATGAGGTCATTTGCAATGATATCATCTTTCCCTAATTAATATGAACAATGGTATGCTACTTCATATGGGTGAAGTCTTGAATACATCACAAAAAAAATTCTGATTAGTTGGGACTTTATTTACATGTCATCATTTCTATTTAGTTTAGTCAATAATTATCATTGAACTTGAGCAACCTATGTCCACCTAAATATGGTCCACTAAAGAACTGTGAATTTTGATTTAGATTAAGTTTTATAGTTCATATTATTTGTATAGTTAGATGGTATTTAAACTTGGCATTGGATGGTGCATCTTTGTTTTCTTCCCTTATGGTTAACTATTAATTTCTTTCCTAGAAAACACCTAAAGGATGTTGAATGGAGTAATTTATCCCACTTGTTTGACCAAGTATATGGATGACAGGAATCTTAAATGCACTTAGATGAGATAGGTGAATTTTCATTTATTAGGTAGGTGAAGGATGTAGTTTTCTAGAGAAATATCTAGTCTCATGTATTTTGATTTTAGTTTTTCATATAAATGTGGAGAAAAGTTGAACAACTCCATTGTTGTTGTGTGTGTATGCTTTCCTCGGCTTCAACCTGAACATGGTATCATAGAAGGAATAATAATCTTTGAAGATAGGAGAGCAATTTGTAGGTTGTTGGAGATAATTTATGAGCTTCCTTTAGCCACAACGGGAAGAGGATCCTTTTAAAGGTCATTCTGATGCAAAATGTTGAGGCAAAAACATTCAAAAATTCATTTTTTTGAAGGAGGTCTCCCCTTACTTGTGTACAAAGAGTGACTGGTCCTTCAGGTCACCCCTAGAGAGTGTTTCAGGGAGTGACCAGGTCCTGAAACTTAAGAAACTTTTATTTCCCCTATCGGTAGCCCGGAGGGTGTGGAAAAGAAGCGACCAGGTTAGAAAGTTCCAGGTTTTGTCTGTTTTGACATACAAAAGGGTATTTTGGTTGAGATCTAAGATATAAAATCGATTCGACTATCAACAAGAGATTCATGGTGTCTAGAAGAAACAAGGAGTTATCAACATGATCGATTTTAACGAGTAAAAAATATTATGTTTGTTCTATCAAAATGAAAATTTTTATTTGGTTTGAAGATTGTTGGGAAGAAATAGTTAATGGGTTCATAGAACTAGATATGACCGATTTACAAGCCATGAAAAATTCATAGAAAAATTATCTGGGAGAAATTGGGAGAAAGGACAAAAAATCCATATGGCTCATCAAACAACGGTTAGAGGAATATATTTTCTTGAAAGTCGTAGCAACAGATCATGCCAAAGAAGCATCAGATACTCTTGTATTCGCCTATCAGGGCAGAAATAAAGTAAAAAATATTAATTTGCAGACACTCGGGAAGAGTTTTGAGACTCTGCGGATGAAGGTTTTAGATTATGTGGATCATTTCATGACGCATGACACGAGTATCATAAATCAGTTGTGCACTCATGGCGAAGACAATCAAGAGAAAAAGGTTGTTGATAAGGTTCTATGTATATTTCTTGATAATTTTAATATGGTTGTCATCCCAATACAAGAGTCGAAGGACTTGTCAACATTGACAGTTGAAGAACTCATGGAATATTTATTAACCCATGAGAATAGATTCAGTCGAAATGCTAAATATTTTCAGAACACATTTTAGTGTTATCCGTCCATAAGCAAAGGTGTAGGTCGAGTGAATAGTAGCAAAGGTAGAGGAGGTAGAGTACACTCTCAAACATAAGATAGGTCAACTTCAAAATACTCAGAACAAAGCCAATAGTCAGAATAGCCACATAGAGACCCTCGAAACCAAATAGGGAGAGGTATAAATTTCAATCAACCATGATGGATTTACAAATCAAGTATCCAATTCTATTATTGAAAGAAATTTGGTGGCTACGAAAGTGAATGCAGAAAGAAGTAAGATGATATGAATAGGGAAATAGAAAATGTTACCAACCCTAAAGAAGGAACATTTGAATCAATGTTGTTCTCATGCCAAGTCATAGAAAAATAATGTAACGGTCCTAATCTACGGTTTCCATATAGTGTTTGAAACAATCATATGATAGGTAAAAAATAATTTTTTTCTAGTTTAGATAGCTCTGTTACATATCTAATTAAATTGGTAGATGATTATCAAAATACATTTTTAGCAAAGGGTGTAATTTCAGTATTGACCAAACAAGATGAAAAGAAGGATATTCATGCTTTTTATTATGTACCCAGTCTTAGAAATAATCTGATGAGTGTAGGCTAGATGAATGAACATGGTTATAAGGTCATTTTTGAAGGTTCCAAATGTACAATCTTAGACAAACAACCCAGTAATAAAATCATAGTTAAAATACAAATGACCAAAAATAAAATGTTTCCATTGATATTGAGAAATGTAAATTTTTCAAAGTCATATCCCAAAAATGTATCAAGCTCAAATGAGACTTGGTTGTGGAATCATAGATATGGTCATTTACTATTTATAAATATCAATATTTTATAGAAGAAGTCTATGGTCAAAGGTTTTCCCATTATAAATGAACAAAAAAGCTCTTGTGAGAGTTGTATTTTGGCCAAACACCAAAGGGATAGTTTTCTCGATGCTTCCTACACAGAAAAAAAACACCTTGATATAGTTCTTACATACCTCTGTGGTCCAACGCAAACTCATTCGATAGGATTCCATTCTTGTTTTCTAACATTCATTGATGATTTTAACAAAAACGCATGGGTGTATTTTCTAAGGAAAAAACCAGAGATGTTTGAAAAATTCAGAGAATTTAAATATTTGACAGAGAAACATAGTGGGAAGTACATCAAAGTACTCAGATCAAATCTAGGAGGTGAGTATAAATCAGAAGAATTTGCAACATATTGCAAGAAACATAGGATCAAGAGACAATTTACAACAATATACACTCCACAATAGAATGGAGGTGATGAAAGGAAGAATCAGACAATAATTAATATGGCCAAAAGTATGATGAAGGCCGATTTTTTTTTAAATGAATACTTGGGTGAAGCAGTTCCATACTGAGTTTATATTTTGAATTTTTCACGAACTAGTAGTCTGAAAAATCAAGTCCCTCAAGAATCCTGGAGTATTATGAAGTAAAGTGTTTCTCCTTTTAAAGTTTTTGGCTGTGTAGATTATGCTCATGTTCCTAAATACGTGAGAAGAAAGATTGATGAAAAAGGTGAAAAATGTATATTTTTTGGATATAGTGAGCAGTCGGAAGCATATAGGTTGTATAATCTTATTACTAAAAATTTGACAGTAAGCAGAGATGTTAAATTACAAGAAGATAAATCTTTGGATAACCAAGCAAACAAAATGATTATAGATCAAATTACTTCGATATAGGAAGACAAAAAAGTGGAAGCTATAGGACAAGAAGCATCTCCACCAATACTTCCAAGATTTCAAGTACAAGGCCAAGGAGAACAGACAGAGCATAGTTTTTTTCTTCATCTAGTAATGATTTAGATCCCACTATAGAAAATTTAAGGAACTAGAAAACTAGAAGTTTGAGAGAAATTTATGAGAAGAATGATGGCATGGATCAACAACCACATTTTCTTTGCTATCGTGCCAACCAATATATATTGAAGAAGCAATCAAGGAAGAAAAATGGATTTGTGCAATTAACAAAGAAATTGAAGCAATTGAAATAAAAAACACATGGAATCTTGTAGATCTCCCTATAGGTAAAATAAACATTGGAGTTAAATGTGTATATAAGAAAAAATTCAATGAGAAAGGAAAAGTAGAGAAGCACAAGGAAATATTTGTAGAAAAAGGGTTTGCTCAACAACTCGGTATTGACTATGGAGAAACATATGCTCCAGTAGCACATTTGCATATTGTCAGAGTAGTTTTGGTAGTTGCAGCCCAAAAAAAATGGCAAGTATACCAAATGGACATTAAATCAACATTTCAAAATGGAATTTTAGAGGAAGAGGTTTATGTGGATCAACCACCAAGATTTGAGATCAGAGGTAAAGAGTACAAAGTGTATAGATTGAAGAAAGAACTTTACTATTTGAAGAAAGCTCCAAGAGCTTGGTACAGTTGCATTGATTTTTATTTACTCAACAATGGGTTTAACAGGAGCAACAATGAACCCACACCTTACACAAAAAGAGACCAGACATGTAATATTTTGATAGTCTCTCTTTATGTTGATGAAATGATTTATATAGAAAATTTGTTGTTAAATGAATTCAAAGCAGCCATGTAGATTGAGTTTGAAATGACTCATCCTGGTATTATGAAATATTTTCTAGGAATTGAATTTGATCAAACTGAAAAAGTAATTTTTATTTTTGAGTAAAAATATACCATGGATATTTTGCAAAGGTTCAAAATGAACAAATGAAAGACAACAGATACAACAATTTCAACAAGTACAAAACTAAGTAAATAAGAAGGAAGATCAATTGATCATACTTTGTACAAGAGGCTTGTAGGCACCCTCATGTACCTTACAACTACCTAACCAAATATCATGTATGTAGTGAATTTAATTTCAAGATTTATGGAAAATCCCAAAATCTATCATTGGAAAGTTGGAAAAAGAATGTAGAGGTATATTGCATGTACAACAGATTATGGAATTTGGTATTCCAATTCAGAAGATGATTAACTTGTTGGATATACATATAGTGATTTTGTAGGTAGCATTGATGATCGGTAAATTACTTGAGGGTACACATTTTTGTTGGGTACAGGTTTAAGAAACAACTCATCATCATAATTTATTTAGCAAAAGCAGAGTACATGGAAATAACATCAACATCATGTCATGTAGTTCAATTGAGAAGGATCCTTAGCGATCTCATACATGCAGAGAAGGAGCCAAATCCTATATTTTGTGATAGCAGTTCAACAATTGCATTATCTAAGAATCATGTGTTTCATCGCAAGAGTAAACAAATTGAAAATCCTTAGCATTTCATTAGCGATCTTGTCAATGATGGTAACATTATGCTATAGTTTTTTGGTTCGAAAGAACAATTAGTAGATATTTTCAACAAGCCATTTGGAAGAAATACTTTTGAATTTCAGAGACAACACTTAGGCATTCTTTGTGCTGATTTTTGTAATGGTCGAAATTAAGGGGGAGTGTTGAATGGAGTAATTTCTCCCACTTGTTTGACCAAGTAGATGGTTGATAGGTATCGTAAATGCACTTATATGAGATAGATGAATTTGCATCTATTAGGTAGGTGAAGGATGGAGTGTTCTAAAGAAATATCTGGTCTCATGTATTTTGATTTTAGTTCTTCATATGAATTTAGAAAAGAGTTGAACAACTCCATTGTTTTTGTGTGTGTATGTTTGTCTCTACTTGAACTTGAACAAAATAGAAAACAACTTTCGGATGTTCCGAGAGGAAATTTGAATAGCAGGTAATGTGACCACTTCGAAGAGCATGGAGTGTGGCTACTTCTAGCATATACAATGTCAGCTATAAATCCTTCGATATGAATCTACATTTATCCTAGAGTTTGGATGAATTACAAATTAAGATTTGTTTATACAATTGTTACGAATTGGGGAAAGTTTATGGTTTTTTCAATATTTGTTTATACAATTGTTATGAATTAGGGAAAGTTTATGGATTTTTCAAGTATATCTAAAATGCAATCGACAAACGTTAATGTGGCTTTCGTTCATCGGCCAAATTTGTTTCTAAGAGAAATAAGGAAACTAAATAATAACTTGTAGCTATATGAATGACCACGACAAAGACTCATAACGATAATTGACAAAATACAATATGCGTTTAGACGCAACTATCTAAAAAAGATTCCCGTCTTATTCTTTTTTGTGACAACATTTGATGGATTAAAGATTGTTCGAGCACCTCCTAAGGGTATGAAACCTCAAACTTAACTTCTAGATTGATAGTGCATCTAAACCCGAAACTTAACTTTCAGATTGATAGTGCATCAAACTATTTATGGTTCACAATAAAATTTTCTTCAAAATGAAAATGTGAATTTAATATTAATCATTGAAGGAATTGCATTTTTTTTTCATGGTAAGAAGTAGAATATATATATATATATATATATATATATATATATATATATATAATTATTTAAGATGGAAATTATTTTTTGATATAAAAATATTTTATTTATAATAAAAATGTTTTACTTTCAATTACCTTATCTCTATAAATTTGATAAAAAAATATTTTACCTAAAATGAAGATTAAAATATTCTATATATGACTAACTCAAAATGAATTATATATTCTCTCTTACTTTTTAACATAAAATAACTTACACTTCCATATAATGAACTCTTGGAAATACCAAACTTCAATATATAAAAGAAAAACAAAACGAACAAACTTCGTTATAAGTGAAACATCATATATTAGACTTACAACCATGACTTATAAAACATGAAAAACCAACATTATCGATGAAATTTTAATTTCACTTGGGACACTATTCAATCATAGGCTAAATTATTTGGATTTCACGTAATTACATACTCACTAAATACGTTATTATTATTTAATTGAAAAAATGCAACCTATTATGTTAAATTTTGGAAAATTTAAAAAAAATAAAAAACAAACTAAACAAATACCTGGTAACTATGGACTACTTACTATACTCCCAGGCCCCTTTTTCAGGGACTAATAACATAATTAAAGAACTCATAATTTGGTTACTAGGATAAGTGTTTAGATATAAATAAATAACATAATTATCATGGTCATAAACGGGTAATGGAAAAGTTTGCTAGGATGTGTAGATAAATTTTTCATTTTATTCTTAATAGTTGGTAAAGTAATCAAACATAATTTTTTTTTATAGATATTTAGAAAAAATATAAATTTTAATGTATTAATGTTTACATATTACTATATTATCAACAGTTTTATTTATATTTTATTAAATCATTTAAATTTTTTAATTTATTCATTAATTATATACTATCAACAGTTTTATTTATGTTTTATTATATCATTCTAATTTATTTATTTATTCATTAATTATGTAGAAGTAAAATAATTATTTTATTTTTTTATAAATAAAATAATTAAGGATTTAATTAATTAATTAAATCCTTTCAATTATTTTATTTTTTATAAATAATTATTAAATACAAACTTTGATGTATACAATTATATTGAAAGGAATCATCGTCAACGTTAAATGATTTATGAAAAGCGTTCGGATCAACAATTTATCAAAAAGAGACAAATAAAGAATTAAATCAACAGTTTATCAATTTTTTGGTTTGTTAGGCCATAAATATTCCTTCTAACATGAATATCTATAGAATTCCATTCACTTGAAGATCTAATTTTATGCCACTTAAATTTTGATTTCCAGGTTGATGCTGAAGTTCTCATAGGTTTGGATTTATGACGGGCATCGCTAATCAACATGTACGATTCTGAGTTGTGGAGTTGAGTGCACTGTTCTCTCCATCCACATGTACGCTGCCCAGGAAATTAAATATTCCTTTTGTTTGCTGTCTCTTGGAGCGTCTGTTGTTGCTGCCAACTAGAGCTAACGTCTCACCTCGTGTGAGCTAGAGCTGCCATAAATCTAGAGCTGCGTTTGCTTGGCCCTGTGTGCTCTGTTTTAGAGCTGTGTTCGATCTGGAGCCTGCAAGGTTTTGAAGTTTTTTCTGCTACCCTACGCTGTAACGTTTGCCTGAAGTTTTTGGTGTATTCGCATTCGAGCTAGAGTTGCGATTTGAGGAGTAAGATTGTTGCTTGCCGATTTAGAGCAGAGTTGATTGTTGCGCGCAGTTACTTGAATGAGTTCAATCAAAAGGAGGAGCCTGCACAGATTCATAGACACAAGGGATCACAAGTGCCTACCTGCAACAACGAAGGAAACTGTGATAGGTAAAATTCAGCAACATTTTTTTTTTTTTGGCCAAATAATCTTTGAATTATTTGTGGTAAAAGATGGCAAACCCTCTCGCCTATTCATATTTAAATGAATCAACCAAGCTTGATGGAGAAAAATATGTAAACTGGAAGTTTACCCTAACCACCATTCTCGAGGCATACAGCCTATGGACGATTGTGAAAGATGATGAGCCCAAACCCACTGTTTTTTCCTCAATTTCAGATTGGGATAGGTGAGAGATGAAAGCGAAAGTGCTACTGCCCATGTCCGTAAAGGACAACATCATTCCTCATGTAAGGGATTGTAAAACTTTCAAAGAGACTTGGGATGTTCTAAAAGGTTTGTATGAAACCTCTAATGCAAACCGCATTTTATTTTTAAAAACTAAGCTACTATCTATCAAAATGGAAGCCAATGAAACCATAAGTAATTTTGTTTTCAAAATTAAAGATTTAAGTGATAAACTCGATGACATTGGTGAAAAAGTTTCTAGTAGAGATTTAGTAACTTTTTCTTTGAAGGGTTTAGTCCAAGACTATAAAGTCTTTATTTCAGCACTCACAAATGCCTCCTATATTTGATGAATTGGTTGGGATTCTTCTTCAATAGGAAGTGATCCAGAATCAGATCTAGGAGGCTTCGAGAGAAGGCTTGAAAATGAAAGTTCTAGGAATTGGACGAAACCAATTCCATTGCGACCGACTCGCCGTGCTCATTCTGACCATATATTTACTTTCTCAAACGAGCTCTGTATGCGAGAGTTATCGCTCTCTGACCGCTTTCCCAAACAACTAAAAAGTCAATAGTCAAATTGGAAAAAACTTAATGTTGACATCAGCATGACATCACCATGCTGACATTAGCATAGTGACATATGTCATCACGACAACAGGGTGACTATGTAATGTTCCTGACTTGGCTAGTCTAGGAAACGCTGCTAATGTGTGTGTAGGATCAAAGGTTTACAACATATAAATGATCATACACATAATAAATGCGACAAAGGACTACAAGTTTGTATTATGATATCTCTGTGGATTACAAAAATGGCCGAATGCGGCTGAATACTGACAATACTCGACTAGATCAACATACAAAGGATCTTAGCCAAAATATAAATAAGCAACTGCGACTGAATAACAACACTCGACTAGATCAAAAGACAAAAGGATATTAGCTGAAATACAAATAAGCAACTAAAAGATAATAACCGGAATATGGGAGCACTGAAGAATGATGGAAGAGTTGGATGATCTTCTCGGTGACTAGGGTGTGTCTTTCAACACCGAAATCAGCCAACTGGTGTCTTCCTCCTGGAATACACTGAACTATCTCTCCTGAGATGCGCCTCTTCTCCTCAATGACAAGTCATAATCTGCATAATCATGAATTAGGTCCCTGACCCTTCCTTTATAGTTTTCCAAAACCCTAAATCATACTAAAACCCTAAATCACTATTGAAACCCTAATTCACTATTGACTTCTATTTTTAGCTCATAATGACTTAAAAGTGTTGTTAACTCTTGTTAGCTCAATGCCACTTTTTGAATATAACACCTATTACTGGGGTGACCTCTAGTAAAGCGTTGTTAACTCTTGTTATCTCAATGTCACTTTTTGAATATAACACCTGTGATTGGGGTGACCTCTAGTAAAGCGTTGTTAACTCTTGTTAGCTCAATGTCACTTTTCGAATATAACACCTGTGATTGGAGTGACCTCTAGTAAACCTGTTTACCCCTCTTTGGCCCTGGCTATAGTCTAACGAGGTGGTTTAGACCATTAAGCCTCCTCTTCTGGAGCTCCTATTTGGAAAGGGACATTACAGTCCTCCCTTCCCGAAATTGCTTGTCCTCAAGCAATACCAGTCCAGGGTGCTGCAACACCTGCTCACACTCCCAAGTAGTGTCCTCTAATGGAAGCCCTCTCCATCTGATCAAACATTCTCTGATGACCCTGCTCCTTAGTTTCCGCTCTCGGAATTCCAAAACCTGCTCCAGAACTAACTCCAATTGTCCCTTCTCATCCAACGGGGAGAGCTCCTCTGATGTGTTAATGAATTGTCCCACTTCCTTTTTGAGGCAAGACACGTGGAACACGTTATGAATCTTGCTCTCCTTTGAAATCTCTAGCTCATAAGCAACCTCGCCTACTCGACGCATGATCCTGTAGGGACCATAAAATCTAGGCTTGAGATTTTCGGCTCCACTCTTCTTCAGAGATGACTGTCTGTAGGGTTGGAGTCTCAAGAAAACCAAATCTCCAACCTCAAAGCTACGCTCTATCCTGTGCCTGTCTGCGCTTATCTTCTGTCAGTTTTGCACCGTCTGCAAGTTCTCTTTCAACAATTTGAGAATCTCCTGACTCTCTATGATCCAATTCTTGGCCTTGGGAGCTCTACTCTCCCTGAAGACCAAGTCTACCAAAGTGGGAGCATCATATCCGTATAGTGCTCGGAAGGGTGTCATACCAATGGACATGTGGAATGTGGTGTTGTAGCAATGTTCCCCTAAATGTAACCATTTTACCCACTTTCTTTGTTGTCCTCCTACATAGTTCCTCAAATACCCTTCAACCCACTTGTTGACAATCTCGGTCTACCCATCTTTCTGAGGGTGATAGCTGGTGCTAGGTGTCAACTCTATCCCCACCAACCGAAACAGCTCTCTCTAGAATGTCCCTATGAATCGACTGTCCCTGTCACTGACGATGTTCTTCGACAACCCATGAAGTCTGAAGACCTCCCTGAAGAAAAGCTTGGCTACCTGAACTGCATTGTACTCTGTCGGTATGGTGTAGAAGTGAGAAAACTTGGTCAATATGTTGACCACTACATAGATGCAGTCCTTACCCTAGACCTTGGGTAGACCGGTGATGAAGTCCATATATATACTCTCCCATTTCTGCTCTGGAATGGGGAGTGGTTGTAGTAGCCCTGCTGGAAGAGCATGCTTTGACTTGTTCTGCTGGAAAGTCACACACTCACTGACATGTCTCATAACGTCTTGTTTGAGGCCCTTCCATGAGAACCTCTCTCGGATTTGTCTGTCGGTTTTGAAAAACCCTTGATGGCTTGCTAGAGGTGAATCATGAACTGCGGTGAGGATTTTCTTCTAATGCCCTGAATCTGGCACCAAGTAGACTCTATCCTTGTAATATATGACATCGTCAATGACCCTATATCGGTCATCCTGTATCTTCCCATCCATCACCTCACAAGCGAACTTGTTCTTGGAATATTCCACTAACAAGTGGGATTTCCAATCTACTGAAATCTCTATCGAAGAACATGCCACAGGTCTCCTCGATAGTGCATCGGCCACATTGTTCTTCTTCCCATTGACATACTCTATGTCAAAGTCGAATGCCTGTACCTTTGTCACCCATTTCTGTTGGCATTCACTGAGGTCCTTCTGCTCAAGGAAATACTTCAAACTGTTGTGATCAGTCTTGACCATGAATTTGTTGCCCACCAAATATTGTCTGAACTTGGTCAAGGCATGTATGATTGCCAACATTTCCTTATCATAAATGGAGTACAACCTCTTAGGTTGACTAAGATTTTGGCTCTCGAATACAATGGGGTGTCCTCCCTGCATCAAAACTACACCGATCCCTTCGTCGGATGCATCACACTCTAGTACAAATGGCAGGGTGAAGTTTGGTAGTGCCAACACTGGACAAGTGCTCATGACTTTCTTCATGTGATCAAAGGCTTCATGTGATTTCTCGGTCCATATGAAGGCCCCATGCTTGGTAAGATCTGTCAGCGGTGCTCCAAGCTGAGAAAAACCCCGGACAAATCACCTATAATAGCTGCACAACCCGAAGAAGCTCCTCAATTCTGTCACGTTCTTGGGCGTCGACCAATCTAGAATGGCCCTGATCTTCTCTTGGTTCACCTGTACCCCTTGTGCACTGATGATGTGGCCTAAGTAAATTACCTTTTTCATACCGAACTCACACTTGGACTCTTCGGCATATAATGACTGTGCCTTCATGATGCTCAATACCTCATCCAGGTGCCTCATATGCTCTTGCCATGACCGGCTATAGATCAATATGTCGTCGAAGAAAACCAAGACTGATTTCCTTAACTGATCCATGAATATATGGTTCATGCAAGACTGGAATGTAGCGAGTGCATTGGTTATCCCAAATGGCATAACCAGGAACTCAAAGTGTCCAAAATGACATCGAAATGTCGTCTTCTCTATGTCCTACTCTCGGATGTTGATCTGGTAATATCCAGAGCGTAGATCAATTTTTGAGAAGAAAATTGCCCCATGCAGTTCATCCATCAACTCGTCAATGCGTGGGATAGGGTACCGATTTTTTATGGTTTTCTTGTTCAAGGCTCGGTAATCAATGCACATCCTCATGGTTCCATCCTTCTTCAGAACTAAGACAACTGAAGAAGCAAATGGGCTGCTGCTCGGTCTGATGTGTCCCATCGCTAACAATTCCTTGATTTCCTTCTCTATCTCATCCTTGAACGTCCTAGGATGATGATAGGGGGGGGGTGATCATAGGTTTGGCCCCCTCCTCTAACTCAATGGTGTGCTCAAACCCCCTGTCAGGTGATCTCCCTGGTGGGATTTCCTCAAAGACCTGTTGATGTCATCCCAATAAATTATTGATCTCTGTGTGGTATTGTTGTTGACCTTCTGAATCCTTTTGAGTAGTGATCAAGCATTCTGCGGCATATGCTACCTCCCCATGTCTAAATATCCTCTCCATCCTCTTTCTTGAACCTGCCCTAGGTGCTCCTGTTGACATACCTCTTAGAACAACCTTCTTCCCATCCTGATCTTTGAATCCCATTTCCAAGGTTTGGTAGTTGGTAGTGATTTTTCCCAAGGTAATCATCCACTGAATGCCTAACACCACATCTGTGTCCGATAGGTCAACCACATAAAATGTGTCTCTCACGGTGTAGTTGCCTAACTTCATCTCTAAGTTTGGAATTCTTTCTAGACACTCCATTGTGTGGCCATCTGCTACCGCAACATCAAACCCCTCAAACTCCTATGTCTTAAGTTCCCATCTCAATACTAGTGAAGCATCGATGAAGTTGTGGGTGGCCCCACCATCTATCAGGGCGATTGCCCGTTGCCCCTGAATAATCCCTCTGATACGTAGGGTATCATACCTGGGAACACCGGAAAGGGTCACTATGACTCCTCCCTTTGCTGGTTTCTTCCTATTAGCTTGCTCTTGCGGTTGTGGGACTACTGGAGGATGGGCTCCTGCCGATGTCGGTGGTCTACGGGGAAGTTGCTCCTCTACTGGTGCTGACTCCTCCTATGAACTAGTGGATCCATTGTCTTGCTCCTCCTCACTGTCCACACTGTCTGTTTCTACCTCAATATAATGAATCTCTCCCTTGCCCATGCACCTGTGGCCTGGGACCCAAGGATCTTTGTAGCTGAAGCAAAGCTTCTTCCTCATAAGATCTCGCTTAGTATCCTCATACAACTTCTCCTTTCCCTTCCATTCTCTCTATAATGGCTTCCTATATTGATCCCTCTGGGGCACAAATGGTTTGGAGAAATTTTTATTCTTTAGCACTGAGTCTGCTAGATCTCGAGTGCGAAGGATGGCATCTTGCAAAGTGGGAGGCCTGTATGCCTTCACCTATCCTCTTAAAGGCTCTGTGAGTCCTTTTGTTAATAGCATGATCATCCTGGGTTCTGATATATCTATCACTGCCATGACTACCCACTGAAACTCTGTAATGAATACCTCTGCTGTGCCAGTTTGTCTCAACTGGGCTAGATCCCTGAAGTGTATCTCGGGATCCTTCCTGTCAAACCTATCCATGAGCTTATCTATAAACTCCCTATAGGAGGTTATGCGACTGTGACCCAATGTCACCAGTCCATGATACCACCACTCGTGTGCCTCACCCTCCAAGTGTAAGGTGGTGAAACTGATGGCCTCTGTCTCGGTCATCTGGTTGAGCTTGTAATACATGTCTAGCTTCTGTACCCAAGCTCTAGCGGTGTATTTGGATGATCCGTTGAAAGAAGGGATAGTGAGTTTCCCAACTTTTCGGATGAAATCGAGGTTATGCCCCTGTTGTTGTTGTGGTCCTCCCCTCTGCAGCTCTCTGGGGCGGTTCCTGATTCTGAGTCCACAGTAATCGACTAAGGTCATGTCTCGATGGAAGTCACAACCCAATGCTGCGTACTCCCTCCTATACTCTGCAATGTCATCGGCATGAGTGGGTGGCCTCTGTGCTATTGGTGGTGCTGCTGCTACCGGGGGTGCCCTCTGGAAACTGGGAAACAAGGGTCTGGGAATCCTACTTGTAGAGGTGTATGTGCAAGAGGGTGACTGGGTTCTACTGCCTGCTCCCAAGTTCGCCTATGCTGCATGCGGGACTTGTGCATCTGGGGTTCCCACTCTAGCTAATCTATCAACCACTTGTGCCAAGGACTGAGACGTGGTCTATTGATTATCTAACATACCATTGATAACCTGCATGAAAGATGCCTCTGGATCTACGGGGGCCTTGCCGCTGCCCTCTGGTCGCTTATATCTGTCTCCTAGCATCCTCTCATCCTTGCACTCTGCCCTTCTCTTTGCTTCTCTGTGTGCCTCTTCCTCTAGCTCTGAGCTAGGAGGGAAAGGGGGGAAATCAGGTCTATTCCTTCTTTCCTGATGCCTGTTGTAAGTGACATATTCATCACCTACGTGTTCACAGCCCTCTAGGTCTTCTACTGCACTCATTGTCTTTAGTCACAGGTTGGCAAGACTAAAGCTCTGATACCACTGTAATGTTCCTGACTTGGCTAGTCTAGGAAAAGCTGCTAATGTGTGTGTAGGATCAAAGGTTTACAACATATAAATGATCATACAATACAAAGGACTGCAAGTTTGTATTATGATATCTCTGTGGATTACAAAAATGGCCGAATGCGGTTGAATACAGACAATATTCGACTAGATCAACATACAAAGGATCTTAGCCGGAATATAAATAAGCAACAGCGACTGAATAACAACACTCGGCTAGATCAAAAGACAAAAGGATATTAGCCGGAATACAAATACGCAACTAAAAGATAATACTCGTAATATGGGAGCACTGAAGAATGATGGAAGACCTGGATGATTTTCCCGGTGACTAGGGTGTGTCTTTCAACACTGAAATCAGCCAACTGATGTCTTCCTCCTGGAATACATTGAACTATCTCTCCTAAGATGTGCCTCTTCTCCTCAATGACAAGTCATAATCTGCATAATCTTGAATTAGGTCACTGACCCTTCCTTTATAGTTTTCCAAAACCCTAAATCATGCTGAAACCCTAAATCACTGTTGAAATTCTAATTCACTGTTGACTTCTATTTTTAGCTCATAATGACTTAAAATCGTTGTTAACTCTTGTTAGCTCAATCTCACTTTCCGAATATAACACCTATGACTGGGGTGACCTCTAGTAAAGCGTTGTTAACTCTTGTTAGCTCAATGTCACTTTCTGAATACAACACTTGTGACTGGGGTGACCTCTAGTAAAGAGTTGTTAACTCTTGTTATCTCAATGTCACTTTCCGAATGTAACACCTATGACTGGAGTGACCTCTAGTAACCCTGTTTACCCCTCTTTGGACCTGGCTATAGTCTAATGGGGTGGTTTATACCATTAATCCTCCTCTTCTGGAGCTCCTATTTGGAAAGGGACATTACAGACTAGGAAGTGACAGGGACCAATAGTAAGTTGACACGTGGTCGAATACCATTTTGACAAGTGGAAAGTTTTTGACAAAGGTTGTGGTGCCACATGGCCCAGAACTGGGCTTCCACATGGCACCTGGTTACTGGTTCGTGGATTGTTTGCAAAAATATTGTGGAGTAGCAAGAATCGAACCGGGGACCTATCCCAACGAGCATAGATCTTTCACAAAGGCCATAATGCCATTGCGCCATGATGGTGCTTATTATAACATAGCCTAGTTATTATATTTAAAGTATTTTAATGTGTCAAAAGGCGGTAGAAAGGGCTGGGGTTAGGCCCCAACCCATGGTCTTGTTCCATTACATGCACCCACAGTTAAGCACACCTGGAAATGGTATGCTCATATAGAGAGAGCCCTGGTTCTATGGTTTGTGGGTATGTGACCCGACGCTTGATATGTAACCTATCACATAACCGACCACTCCAAACATGGGTGTGGTTAGAACATTTGTTTTAGCCCCAAATTTTATGGGATTGGACTTGACCGTATGCCCTTGTAAATTGGCATGCCTGATCTTCCTTTAGCCCCAGGTTTCAGGGATTTCCCTAAATATGTAACATGTGACTGTGTATTTCGGAGGAGAGGCCAGCGCAACCCCCAAGGGGCTGGCGCATGGCCATATGGTTATTGCATGTGACCATTAAAGGGGGCGAGTGCTGGGTATGAGGGGATTAGACATATTATTAACATAAAGTGGGTTTTATGTTATAGTTTTTGGACAATATTTTAATTTTTATGACTTTTAATAATGGATTTTGCCCATTTTTGGGAAATATTGAGCTCTTTTTGAGCCCAAATTTTTGAAGGAAGTTGGGGAATGATAACCAACTTCAGATATATAAAAACCAGGCATGTTTGAGGCCATGGAGAACAATTAGATTAGATTTATGTTGAAGCAAAGCCAAGCCAAATCCATTTTTATGGAGGGAAGTTGTTGAGGAGCAGACGCTTGTGGGCCATTTCTGGGAGCTCTGGTCATCCATTTTGCATGTTGTTTCTTCTGCTGGGTTCTAGAGATCTGGAAGAACATGACCAGATCATTCTTGTATCCTTATGGAATTTTTTTGATGTACTTATTCAACTTTTAATAGAAATAAAGAAGCCTCCCCCACTGAGACAAAGGCCCGAAGGCGTAGGCAATTTTGTGTCGAACTCTATTATCACTTCTCTTGTTATGGTTTGTTCTTCTTATTGCTTTAGTTCAGATCTGTATATTGTCTTATGGCTTCTATGCTTCTTCATTAAATCCTTCCTCTTTCATTCAACTTCATAAATGGTTAATTAACACATGCAAATAATAACTCAACCACAACCATTAAAGATCTTTCTTGAATCAGGAAGAGAGAATGAAGAAATTTTATCTCGATTCAAGTGGCTCAGATTTTGCGTTGATTGCAAGAGGAAAAATATCATACCGTGGGAAACCGTGGGAAAAGAACAGAGGCCGGTTTCAAGAAAAGTAGAAAGGTATGACACATCTTGATTCTTATGTTAAGAGAAATGTTGAATGTGATTATTGTGAAAACCTAGACATCTTGCTAAATATTGCTATAGAAGAAAGAATCATGAATCAAATCAGAGACATAGAAGGCATAATGAAAATTTTGTGAATAGAGACACTTCAGTTAATGATGGATTTAAAAATCTTAAATTGTTTATTTCTAAAGATGGATTGTCTACTAAAAGTGATGATGAGACTTCTTGGTTCATAGATTCTGGTGCATCAGCTCATATGACTTGTAATAAAGAATGATATGATGAATATTATGAGAAAAATGATGGCACACACATTTACCTAAGAGATAAAAAATCACATAAGGTCCAAGGCTATAGAGTAATAAGTGTGAACTTACATAATGGTAAATTGAGACATATTCATAATGTGATGTATGTTCCTGGTATTAAAAAGAATTTGATATATGTTTCAACTATCACTGATAATAATCTAAAAGTGGAATTTGGTAACTTGAGGTGTGTTGTGAAATATGTCCAGAATCACTACAGGATTGTTTCCACAAGTACCAGGGTTGGTGGATTGTATAAATTGGATGTGAAAATGAAGTGTCATGTTGCATTGACATCCACAACAATGTCAATATAAGAGTTATGGCACCACAAGTATGGACACCTAAATTACAATGATTTGATGTTGTTACAACGAAAAACTATGGTAGAAGGTCTTCCTGCTGTGAAGAATGATCAATTTCCACGTGAATCATATGCACTTGGTAAACAACATAGAGAGGAGTTTTCTATTCATAAAGAGAAAAGAAAAACAAACACTCTTGAATTAATTCATATTGATGTATGCAGACCTATGCAAACTAGGTCACTTGGTGGTGCTTCCTACTTTATTATTTTTGTTGATGATAGATCTAGATATACATGGGTCTATTTCATAAGAAGAAAAAGTGAAGTATTTGAGTGCTTCAAAGAATTAAGAACTATGACTGAAAAACAAACAGGAAAAGGTATTAAGTTCTTAGATCTGATCAGGGTGGTGAATATACATCAGGTGCATTTAAAAGTTATTGTAAATTTCATGGGATGCAACAAAAGTTTACAGTACCACATACACCTCAAAAAAATTGTGTTACTGAGAGGTGGAGCAAAACACTGGTGGAGTGTGCTCGTAGTATGCTTCAAAGTAAAAACATTTCTAATGGTTTTTTGGCAGAAGGCATTAACACTGTTGTTTATTTAAGGAATCGTAGTCCAACTTAGAAATTAGATTTGCAAACTCCTTTTGAGATTCTTTATGGTTATAAACCTGATTTTAGTCATTTAAGAGTATTTGGATCCACTTCCTTTGCACATTTTCCAAAGTATGAGAGAATAAAACTTGATGCAAAGTCAATCAAGTGTGTTTTTATTGGGTATTGTACTGATAAAAAATAATACAAATTGTTTGATCCCAGTTCACATAATTTGTTTGAAAGTAGAGATGTGATGTTTCATGAGAATGCAGATAAATTTGATACAATGAATGATGCATATGCTTGGCATAATTTTAGTGATAAACATGTGAAAATAGATGCAATGGTTAAACAGGAACAAGAATAGGTACAGGTTCAAGAACAAAATGAAATAAATATGGACACTTCAAGCAGTTAGGATACATCAAGTGGAGAAGAGTCACCACAGAGAAGGAGACAAAATGGAAGCAGTGAAGGACCAAGAAGGTCATCATGACAAACTCATCCACCTATAAGGTATAAGGACTATGCATTGATGTCTCATGGCATGAATGTTGTAGAACCTGTAAACTATGATCAAGCTAAAGAACATGACGAATGGAGAAATGCTATGAATGATGAATATAATTCTCTTATGAAAAAACAAACATGGGAATTAGTTGAGCTGCCTGAAAACAAAGTCCCTATTGGAAGCAAATGGTTGTATAAATCTAAATTTAAAGTAGATGGTAGCACTGACAAATATAAGGCAAGACTAGTTGCAAAAGGATATTCACAAAAGGAGGGAATTGATTATGAAGATACTTTTTCACCAGTAGGTAAATTGAATAGAATTAGAGTACTGATTGCCTTAGCTACAAAACATAATTGGAAGTTACATTAAGGGTGAAATCATGAAGATGGGTTACACTTTTGCTTGTTTTATGAGAAACAAAACTGTATTTTCACAAGTTCTTCAACTTTTGACATACAAAAGTATTTTTTTTATTTAGAATTTCACTTTATAGTAAAAAAAAAACTTGTGAAGAATTGTGTTATCTTTCCAATGATTATTTTTCAAAAAAAAATTATGACGATTTGATATGTCAATTTGACAATTGTTTAACAATATGTTCCTTAAACAGGAAATGAATGATAATGAGTTACTTTTTTATACAACAATGTATCTATTATTAAACTTATGTTTTTAAGAAACGAAATATACTGAAACAATCTACATAGACTCTATTTTATTATGACTATAATTTTGAATCTAACGGATGAATATTATAATTTCTATAATTTTTTTAAGTTGACCAAGATGAAAACGTTGCATATTTTAAACACATGTTTTTCCACAACTTGTATCTATCTTAATTTTTACTTAAAACTAAAATATAAATATACCATTTTGAAAAGAACAATTTAAGGATTATGAATATATTTTTTTCAAATTTTTTCATTGTATATTTTTAGAGATACCCATATTTCATTTCACCGAATCATAATGTGTGTTGAAAATATTATGTAGATTTTTTTCTTTTAAATTAAATAAAATTAGATAAAAATAAAGAAAATGAAAAAAAATTATAAAAATTGAAAGTAGATTCAATTTTGGAAATGCTGGTGTCATTTTCAAAGCCAAATTATCAGTGTTTGCAGGAGTCTGGAACCTCTGAAGTTCAGTTAAGCTTGGGGAAATTCTTTGTTTTTAGTTTTCAGTCCCATTTTCCTTTTTTCGGCCGAGAAACTAATATTTCGGCCGAAAGGCTAATATCTAACGGAAACCATCAAAACTAAACAGTTTCCAAGGTTTTCGGCCGAAAAACCGTTCTTTCGGCCGAAAGGATGTCGAACGAAATCTGTCAGTCGAAAAAAATGAAAAGACACATCATATCATTTCATTTCGCGCCAAATTGTATAAATAGGCTTTTGGCCAAACACATTTAACACAATTCATCAGATGGACAGACATATATAACCTCGAGGATAAGGATTTCAAAGCATTTCTATTACTGATTGCAGTTGTATTCTTTTCTTTCTTTATTTATTCCCTCTGTTCCATAGGCTTAATCAAAGGATCGATATCAATACATGGTGGTTTTCTAGAGAACTTAAACAAAGTTTCAAATCATATTTTTGGTTTTTGTTGAATAAGGTAAGTGATGTTTGTTCAAGTTTTTATTGGAATAACAATTTATATGTTGAAAGACAAATGTTGAATATTTTTTCAAGCTCAAGTCTTTGTTGAACATATATTTTACAGATAGCTATAAAAGTCACGGGAAACAAAAATTTGTGCAAGAGAAAATATGATCGCACTCGAGTTGATACTCGCCAAATCGAACAAAGGAAAGAACTTTATCAAAGAAATAAACAAGAACGTGAAAATATTCAAGAAACAAACGATGATAATGTCAATAGATATTTTTGACAAGAAGAAGTTCAAACAGGTATGCATGCACATATGATGATCGAGCACACGACACACATTGAGACCGTATTCAGAAAGTACATAATTCAAAGTATAGAATTAAAATTTAAAATATTGTAAATTTAATATAATTGATTGTAATTACAAATTGATGTTTTTTGAAATTTACATAAATGGATTCGTCTCATATTGTCGAAGAAGACGTTGAAACCGAAATTGAAGCAGAAGACATTGAAACCGAAGTTGAAGCAAAAGACGAATCACCTATAGGTATGTACATAAATTTAGATAATACAAGATGAACACTCAAATATATATAATTTAGTGAATTTATGTTCATGTTATGTTTTTTAATATAAACTTTAAATTGAAATATGCAAGAGAATCTATCAACATCGATGATGAAATATTAGAAAATGTTGATACTAACAAATTTGGGAAGAAAAAAGATAAGCATTATATAAAATATTGAACTAAGAATATGTATAATATTTTTTTCAAAGATGAATCAGTAATAGTACAAGCTCAAATTTTACTTTGTCTAATGAAGTCAATAAATTTAAAAGAAGCTACATCATTATTGGGTATTCAAAAGTCGACAAAGGATACAAAGGTGACACATAATGTTTTTAACAATATAACTAGTGTATTAAAAGGTTTTGGAAAATCTCGAAAAAAGATGTCTGTGTTGCACGTCGAGCGATACAAACAACAGTTGTTTCATCTAGCAATATAAAAGATTGTTTGACACACACATGGAAAAAATGATGGGAACATCAAGAAAAACATTGCACAAACATAGAAAATTTCGTTTCCAAATAGATGTAAATGATGAATCAGCTTGTTGGACAGTGATTTCTAGACAACCCTACAAAGATAGACTTGCAAAAAATGTTAAATAATTTCCCCGTAATTGTGGGTTGGAAGAATCGTGTGTTTCACCACATACAAGGGATGTGTTTCGATGAAGAATAACACAAAATCATTATGAAGAACATCCAAAACATATATTTCCAATGACACAAATATAGTTGTTTAATAAGTTCAAAGAAGAGCACAAAGAAGTTAAAATTTCCATCAATACATTTGTGCAACAAAAACCATGGTTTGTTAGAGCCACCATTATCTGTGACACGTGTTGTTGTCGTTATCATGTGGATTTTGAGTTGTGTTATGACACTTTTTTGAATTTTGGTAAAACTTTATGGCCAGGTTCACCTCCTCCTTCCACATTCTGTGCTTTTATATCTGAAATTCTATGTGAAAGAGAAGATGGTGATTTATTTTACAAAAAAAAATGTGTTGGTCGAAAGAAATTTCATCGTTGTGGAAACCTAAGTTTGTTTCATTCAAAGTATCATATTGATATGAATGATCAATCATTTTCTAATATAAAATTCAATTGGAAGAGATATGAATATATGAGCAGCACAACTCCACATTCTTTAAATGTTATTTGCAAAAGGATAGATTTGAGGGTCGATAATATCAACGTGATAGAATTTTTTAAGAAGTTTGAGGAATAAATCTATAAATACACCAAGCATTCACATAGACCTCGATGGAAATATATACAATTCAAACAATCTCGTGAAGTGTTTCCACCAGGGACAATTTTTTCTGTAGTTGATTTTGCAGAGAATTACACATTAGTTGCACAAAACAAAATACAGAGCGAATATTATCATTCTGATCAAGTTACGATATTTGTCCACGTTCTATATAGACATGCTCAACGAAGTCTTCCAAACATAGAAAGAACCAATGACAATCGACATATTATTAAAGAATACCACTTTTATATAAGTGATGATCGAGCACACGACACACATTATGTACAACATTGTTTTGATAGAGTTTATGATTCATTGAAAGAATGCGAAATCAGATTTGATTGACATTAGATATGGTCTGATGGGTGTGTGGGTCAGTTCAAATATGCACGATCATTCTATTGGTTATGTCGTCTTCATAAAAAATTAAACATTACACATTGTTGGAATTTTTTTGAGACTGGTCATGGAAAAGGAGAGCACGACGATGCAGGGGCATGTATAAAATGAGCACTTTGAAGGTATCAACTGAACCTTCATGCCGATCGATTTGAATCCGCTAAACAAGTTGTTGAATGGTGCAACATGGTGCTAAGCCATGAATATAATCTATCAAGGGATGTGCATACATGTGTCTATGTATAAATGTTACATATATGTGCAAAGGATATATAAATTTGAACGTGTTCAAATTTATATTCAATATTCAATCATTTTCTTGAGAGATTTCAAGTTAACAAGTTCCTATATTGTGCAGGTATTTTCGGTATGTTGGAATACAAGATGTAAATAGATCAATCCCATATGAATCCAATACAATTCCTAGGACAAGAAAAATACATTCAGTTAAAGAAAAATGTTTTCAAAATGGGTTTTCATATGATAGAAGAAGTGACTTTTGTTTTTGTTCAGTTTGCATAGAGGACACAGAATCCATAGATATTTGTTAGAACAAAAATGCAGGATATGTTAAATCTTGGAGACATACTGAACTTAATGTAAAAGGGAAAATTCCACTTGCAAGCTCAGAGGAGATGGAATCAAATGAAACTATAGTGTCAGTTGATGGCGATAGAGTTTCTGATCTTGTTAGAGAAGGTAAATTTTTTATGTTTAAATCTTTTCAAATAACTTGTAGATACATAATTGTGTGATAATCTAACATGAATTATTTGTTGTCCAATATGTCCAATTATTTGCAGGAGATGTTTTTGCCATGGTTGCACCTGTAGACAACACTGAAAATGTGAAACATTATTTGATGCGATGCACGAAACAAAAGATGAGGCCATTAGAAGATTTTGATGATAACATTTGTATATATGAAAGAAGCTCCATTGTATTTAAAGGATTTTTTTTCATGAAACCCATCAAACCGATACTCATGTTCACTTTCAAGACTACCAGTCAGATGTCATGAGTTGTCAATATAGTCATTTGTTATGTGCAATGCGCATAAAGTTAATAGAATTTCAATCAAAAAAAAAAAAGTTACAAAATGGAAAATGTCCAAAGTCGATCATGAACGAATAATTGAAGATGGAATACCATTACATTGTTTTTAAACAAACTTGGTACATGTGTAGATTCCATAATTTTTAATTTTTCATTGAAAGTAGATTCCATATTTTGATAACTTGTTTTGATTATCTTTAAACATATTTTCAATTATGATATTTATAATACTAAGTATACAAAACTAACTTGGGAACTGCACCCCAATTAGTACCTAAAAGTATATTGTTAATACTTACAACCTAATTAGTATAGGATTTAGGGAACTACTAATTTGTATGGAAGTGAAAGAACCATTTGATAACTTATACCCCTATCGATACCCAAAAGTATGTCATTGGGGAATTTCACCCTAATTAGTATAGAAGTAAAATACATGCTTGGGGCACACCTTAATTTACATATATAGGAATGAAACAACAACTTAATGAATTTGCATCTTAGTTAGTGCTAAAATTATGTTCTTGAAATTTAAACAAGAATTAATATAATAAAAATGGAATCACTTGTGGTGCACCCTATTTGAATAAGAGTAAGAGAAGTACTTACAAATTATGACACCCCCATTAATACCCAAAATTATGTTCTTTGGAAATTCCACTCTAATTAAGATATGAATGAGGGGATCACTTGAAAATTTATGCCCAAGTATGTTATAACCTAAATTTGTATAAGAGTGAAAGAAACAAGAATCGCTTGGGGTGCACCCTAACTTTAATATAGGATAGAGGAGAACTTAATATTTTAGGGACATGCATTTTATATAATACCAGTTCTTTTTTCAAGTCAAGAAGTGAGGTATCCTTAGGCGCAAGGGATGAAACTAATCCTAACTTAGGCATGCTCACTACTAGTCATATTTACGAGACATATTTAAGTACCTAATCCGACTAATAGACCCATCATCATATATCCTTCTAAGCATGCCCCCTTCTAACATTTGGATGAGATTAATCTTTTTTAAATAAAGCATAGTGTTAGGGCATCTTTATGATATCAAATTCTCGTTCCATTTTGTTATTGGAAATGGCTCACATGTTAAGACAAGTAAAATATATTTTAATGAAGTTCATTCGATGGGGTTTACTTTCTTTAGAATGTTTGAACTCATTCCCATATATGTATTATGGAGCCATCCGCATCAATGGGGTTTACTTGCTTTAGAATGTTTGAACCCATTCCCATATAATGTAAAAGGTTGATCTAGAAACTCTCTATTTAAAGAGAGGTTCCTTCACATCTTACGCATGGTTGGATTTGCGAGATTATAGCAAATTCTAGCGATGGATCACCAAGATACCCACTTCTAACTTCTAAATGGAACTAACCCTTTCTCAAGTATGTGCATTAACATGACATGTTTATGATACCCAATTACATTGATAGAACCATTAATATAACCTCTTCTAATATATACGAAGGATTCAATATCAAATTTAACCTCTACATCTAATTAAAAATAAATAAAAATTTAAAGTATTTTTTTTAATTGAATTGTTTTTTGATATAAACATTTAATGTTTCACAATTATTATATATTTAATTATTCACAATGTTAATTTATATTTAATTTAACAATTTTTTTAATATAGATGCAATCCTTTATAAATATTTTAAGTGTCACAATTATTTTATATGATAATAATTTATTTTTAAGGTCATGATATTTGTGTAGGAGATTCTGTTGTTTATAGGATAAGAGATTCTCCCTTAACCATTTGATTGCTATTATTTTATATCATAATAATTTATTTTTAAGGTCATGATATTTGTGTATGAGATTTTGTTGTTTATAGTAGAAGATATTCTCCCTTAACCATTTGATTGTTAAGGTGTATGGAGATATATAACCTTCTTCTTTAGTTTTCCCCATGACTTCCAACGTGAAAAAACGAATTTTATATTTTCAATATTACTTTAAGAAAAAAACATGAATTTTATATTTGCCATATTAATTTATACATAAATTTAATTTTATGCAGAGTAAAATAAAAGTTTATACACAAATTTAATGTCATGTAGTAAAACCAATTATTAATGTTGAAGAAGTATAACACTCAAACTATTTGGTGAATTCTATTCCAAGTATATTGACTTGAAGAAGTAAGATAGTGGTATAGTGATATAAAGAATGAAAAATTGTTAAACTCTATTTCGATTGACCCTTACTTTTTTCAATAGTATTTTTTTCTATTTTATTTTAATAATATTACATTAGGTTCAAGGATATATGAACCTTTAGTTCAATATCTCTTATAGATTTAACATTTTTTTAATGACTACATGATAAAATTAAAGAAGAGATGATCATGTCTTCCATTTTAAGGATTTATTTTTTTGTCACATCATTTTGAGCATTTTATTTTATCGCTAACTTTGTCACTTTTGCCAATTTGTCACATCATTTTGAACATTTTATTACTAGTTAACTTTGTTACTTTTTGACAATAAAATCATTTTTTGATAGTACATAGTGAATATAAAATAAAACATTTAAATTAATACATTGCAAAAAAGTATTTAAGAGATTGATGCTTAATTTAAAATGCATTATAAAAAAGAGAATACAAAAAACATTATTTCATTACTAGTTAACTTTTCCATTCCACCTTTTGACAATATAATCATATTTTTGACAATACATAGTGAACATAAAATCAAACATTTAAATTAATACATAGCAGAAAAGTATTTAAGACTTTGATGCTTAATTTAAAATGCATTGTATGAAAGAGAATATACAAAACATTATTTGACAATAGAATCATGTATTTTTCATATTTTTGAAAGTACATAGTAAACATAAAATGAAACATTTAAATTAATACATGGCAAAACATTAGTTCATAACAAGTTAACTTTGCCATTTTTTTACCATCAATTATGAGAAATCAAATATGAGACAAAAATTCCTATTTTGAATTCCAAAATTATGATATATATATATATATATATATATATATATATATATATATATATATATATATATATATATATATATAATAATCAAATTTATACAAAACATTAGTTCATAACAAGTTAACTTTGCCACTTTTTTACCATCAATTATGAAAAATCATATTATGAAAAATCAAATATATATGAGACAAAAATTATTATTTTGAATTCCAAAATTATGAAATATATATATATATATATTATAATCAAAGTCTGAATAGTAACACTATAAAAAACATAAGTTCCACATTCATTTTAGGATGATAACAAAAACGTAAAAATTTAACTCCAAAATCCAGGACTCTAAGCCATCTCTTTAAAATAGATCACTTCATACATGAAATTCAAACCTGCATAAAAACATATTTCAAAAATAAAAAATTTACAATTCAAACATGCGAAATAATAAATAATTCAAAAATTGTAATTAAAATAAAATTGAAATACATACAAAAAGAGTTAAATGTCATTCTCCAACATACTCTTTCCCACAAAATATATTGTAAACATATTTTCCACCAAATATAATTTAGACATCTGTAAAAATAAAAAATATAATAAAAAAATGAATAGCACATGTTAGCATATATACTGTAACTAAATATTAAATAAAGAATAAGTAATAATAACATAACCAACCACAGTTAAACAGATCTAAGATCTAGTTACTCTCCAATTAAGAGTACATAATTTAAACAATTTGTAAATCTTATTTAAAATCTTA
>ML783398.1:2340716-2371450 GCA_009831015.1 Picea engelmannii | reverse complement strand
TACCTTTTAAAATCTCTTAAACCACTTTGATTACTTTGACCTTTTGGGGCTTCTAGATGACATATGAGGGTCCTCCAACTTCGTAAGGCCATAAATCTCAAACCGTGAGGAGTTATGTGACGTTCTACATACCACCAGAAATTACATGACATGTACTATCCATATAGAATAGTATTATCTGAAAATATATCATAACTCATATCGTTACTCATCAAACAAACTTGGGTCCATTACCCAAACCTGGGGTCTCCAACTTCTCATGGCCATAACTCTCTAACCATGAGGAATTATGTGACGTTCCACATACCACTGGAAATGACATGACAAGAACTATCCATATATGATATTTTCCCTGACAAATTCACTTTCCTTCATCTCATTATTCTACAATTAAGCATGGATTCTCTTACTACACAAAGCGTCTTCTCGTGAGGGCTTTCACCATAAGGGGACCACTTTGGAGTTCATCCATATTTACTTCTTATCAACCATGAAAAAAAAATAATGAGTCATATTTACATCAAACACTATTGGGTCCATTACCCAAACCTTTGTGCTACAGGTCTTTCTTCAAGGGTTGACATCAATGACAACCAACCTTAATCAACAACAACATCTCATCTTGATATAATGCAAGCTATTGGAATGGTAGGTCGTTAGAAGTCTGCCCCTAAACAAATTCATTTATCATTTTTCAAGAGGATATTCAAATATTTGAAGGGTACAATGACTTATGGTCTTTGGTATCCTAGAAATCAGAACTTACAATTAACTGCATATTCATATGTTGATTGGGAAAACTATTTGGATGAGAGAAAGAGCACCAGTGGAGGTGCATTCTTCTTAGGTTATTCCTTAGTAGAATGGATTAGTAAGAAGCATGGATATATTTCATTATCAACTACAAAGGCAGAGTACATTGCTGCTGTTACTTGTTGCACTCATATTTTATGGATGATACAAACTCTTGCATATTTGAAGGTCACTTATATTGATCCAATTCCATTTCACTGTGATAACACTAGTGCCATTAGTGTCTCGAAGAATCCTATGCTCCATTCAAAGATGAATCATATCCCAATAAAGTGTCATTTTCTCAAAGAGCAGTTTACAAACAAAGCTGTTCAGTTAATTATATTCCTTCCACAGAACAAATTGTAGACATCTTTACTAAACCCCTAGCCAAGACACCTTTTGAATATCTCTGTCAAAAGCTAGGTGTCATCCCTTCTCTCACCTAAGAGAGTCCATCCTTTCAGGGGGAGTATGTGTTGGTTGAATATCTGATACCTACGTAAGGTACTGCAACATCTTAGGGGGAGCATATATATATATATTTTTTATAACATTGATGTCAAAGGGGGAGAAAAGGGGTGGTCTGGATGCTACAGTTGGAGGTCCAAATAGAATAGTGCATCCTTTTAGGGTTTCCATCAATGCCAAAGGGGGATATTGTTGGCATGTTTTGCAGGAAAGAGTGTGCTTGTCATTGATGGAAAGAATAGAAGGTGGAGCAGAAGGAAGCCTAAGCTCAAGAAGAGGAGGGAACAACAAGAAGACATCAAAACTCAGAAAGGAAAGCGCAGTACAAAAGCGAATCGAGATTAAAGCTCAGGAGAGTTAACGAATGGAGATCAAAAGATAAGAAGAGATTGAGAATTCGATTATGCGAATTCCCGTTAGTCGTTGGATCACTTTCGAGTGGAAGGGCAGGATAAGCCAACAAAGTTGCATTGCAGAAAGATTGAGTCGTTGATCTAAGTTCATGATCGATGAACAACATTCACTTCATATCTAAAGATGCGAGGAGGTTACACTCTGGAGAGATTGATATTTGAAATTCCTGAAATGCAAATTTCCATCAGTTGTTGGATCATTCCAAGTGGAAGGACATGATACACCAGAAGAGCTACATCGTAGAAAGATCAAGCTGTCGATCTAAGATTTTGATCAACAAACATGATTCACTTTGGATATAAAGATACGAGGAGGTTACACTCTGAAAAGTTTGAGATTGGAAAAACCCAAAGCCTGAAAATCTGAAATGAATAAGGACCATCAGATTTGGAGGACACACAAGGACCATTGGATCAGTGTTGTTGGTCAACAGGCAATGTTAGAAGACCATATCAACAAATCACATTAGCAAACCACGTCAGCAAGGATATGTAGTAGACCATGTCAGTAGGCCACGTCAGTGAATACACATGGCATAATCAAATGATGACAAGTGTCAATAAGAAATTGCCTCATGCCATGTCAACAAGTGACGTAAGCAAGTTACGTCACTCTGGGAGAATCACTTTGAGAGTTTCACCACCAAGAATGTCAAAAGTCCCGAAGTCCCAAAGGACGAAGGTCGAAAGTGACTCTCAACCATCAATCTAAGATACACCAAGAGTTAGGACAACCATTAGATCCAAGAGAAGAACATGTGTGACAGGAGGATCCATGTCAGCAAGACTATGTCAACAAGGACACATGGTGAATTTAGAAAATGACAAGTGTCAAGTTGATTCGGCATTTCAGGTACGTGGAAATCACAAATCCGAGTGACACATGGAAGCTAATAAGCTCATGACAGGTCATCAAGTGACGTAAGTAAGTGACATCACTCCAGAGGAAAGAAGGGGTTTGAGATTTGAAATCTTCGAAGTTTGAAGACTCGAAGGAGATCTTGACCGTTGATCCGAAAGGGACACATGTCAGTGGATTGACAAATTTGCAAGATTGATGTATGGAAAAAAGAATGGCTTGAGACTTGAAATCTCCGAAGTTCAGAGACCCATAGGAGATATCGACCATCTATCTGATGTTCAACTACATTCTCAACCGTTGATCAGAATACAATGGAAGGATAATGTAAGAATAATAGACGAAGTCACAGAGTAAATGGTGGTCATCCATCTCATTGCTCGATTAAGTCTTGGCCGTAGGATTAAGCAATGAAGGATAGATGTAAGGATCGAATATAACCATTGATTTGGTTCAGAGATATACATGTGAACCATCCGATCTATTTGGCAATATTGTATTCGGGAGATTTGAAAGGTTGTAAGTCACGAGGACCCGAAGGGAAAAGTGCCAAAGTTATTATAGTCATCCATTTTAGGAGACTGAATTGTGACCGCTGAATTGATAAGCGCTCGTTAAGCCTAGGCGTATGGTCATCGCTAGTGATCATGTGAAGGAAAGGGCTTAGAAGCTGAAGAAGCCATAATTTACTGGTTGTAACTGATAGAGAAGATGAAGAGTCTAGACTTCCAGAGAAGCTAAGGAATCTCATCATAACGCCCACTGATGATGAACACATTGAGCTAACCACCAGAGATGATGAAGAGTTGCCATGTTGACGAGGTAGAGGAATCGACGTGAGAAAAAGATGTAGAAAAGAGAAGTGAAGTGATTCTGCTGGTTAGCTATGTAGTTGTGAGGAAGAGACGCAGTGAACAACCTATAGGGAAACACAGTGACACAGTGAAGAGCATGCAGAGGCATAGCACATAGAAGGAATATGACGCACAAAGCATAAAAGGTAGAAGAAAAAAAAGTGTAGGGTATGCGAGCATAGAGACACTAATGCAGGCAAAGCAGAGCAATGTAGCAGAACAATGATGAGACTGGTAATCCATATATAAATGTTGTATCACTGTGATAAATTTAAGAAAGAAAAGATTTATATTTCAGGGTGGTAGGGAGGTTCTAGGGAGGATTGTTGTCCTCAGAAGTTTCAAGTGGGTGCTTGAACACAGGGAGTTGTAGCTTCTATCTAGTTGTAGCCAGAGAAACTAGGGTGCTAGGGTGGTGCAAGAGAGAACTATTTTTCTCTGTTATACAGGATGGTGCCTGTGTGACTGGAATTTGGTACTTCCATCCAATTGGTGCTGGAACACTCAGGGAGTTGGTGCTTCCTTCTAGTGGGTGCTAGAGAAACCAGAGAGTTAGTGCTCTTAGCAAGTTTTTGCTTTTAAAAAAGAGGTTGTAGCCTTAAGAGAAGTTGGAGCTCATAAGAATGATAATGTAAAGAAAATAAATATTACTTATCATATCAAGAAGAATATGTTTTTCCCTTTATTGGTTTACTTAGGAAATATATGTCTCTATATATTTCATGTGTGTGATTGATGTTTAATATTATATTACTTACTTCCCTACATCATTGTGATCATCATTGAGTGTTCTATAAAGAGTTTAAAATGGGCATAATTGTTTAAGCACAGTAACAACTGATTCACCCCCCCTCTCAGTTGTCCTATAGGTGATGCATTGTCGATAATGTTCTATTGTCGACTCGTCTCTGTTGATTATCCTGATAGTGGTTTTTGGTTATAATCACTGGAATTGCTTATTATGACAATCAAATTGATAAGCTCAACATTGAAATTGGTTGATTGAAGAATGGGGTTGATACACAGTCACTATATTTTGCGTTGGGATTATTGAAATGTTAACTAGGCATTAGTTTACAATTGATTAATGCACAGTGATGCCCTGTGTGTGATGCATGGTATGTGTTGCGTTCCTACAACATGAGTTAATGGTTATTGTGACTGTGTGTTCTAAATTGCTAAATGGGTTATTGCAATCGTGATGATTATGGAATTTTCATCCACTGCATATGTTGTGATTATTTTATCGCACTATTAGAGAGGGTCACAGGCTTTTAAATATGGTTATGTTGCATTTTGATCGATTTGTGTTGTGAAATTGGGCCTGTTGTTGCGGCCTTGTTGTATTGGATGGATATCCTAGCATTTTGAATGTTTAGAGTCAAAGAAAATTGGACCTATACGGTCACATAAATACACTTGTGTTTGGTCGAATGGTTTTGTGTATCCCACAACATAGTGTGAGTTGAAGTGGTGATTGTTGTCTATGTGTTTAAATGGAAAGTCATGATATTTGCAATTTAAATATGGATTATGGTGTTGACTGTCCACTATGTATGTTAAATGAAGACCATGCTTTTTAATAGGGGTAGGCACAGATGTTGTGACAGTATAACCTCATTGCAATTGAATTATTAAAAGACAGAGTTGAGCATGACCTTTGAATTGTATTTGATGATTGAAATAATTCATGAGAAGTGGTTGATTTTGATGCTGAATAGAGTGGAAATAAGTGTCTGTTTATGCATTTGGGAATTTTTTTAAAATATTAAATGGATAAGTGAGATGAACAGAGCTCCCCTACAGGCTGTTGTGGAATGCATACTGTCTTGTTTGATGACACTGTGTTAAATATTTGATTACAAACATGGAACAATTTAATGCACATAGTTGTTTGGACTATACACAATAGTTGTTTTTTTGGGTTACAATGGTCATTTGTTTGGTGTATTTCCTTTTACATAATGGTTTTACGGATTACTTAATTAATTTTATGAACAATACCCGCTCTCTTTCCCCACCATTATTTCGCCTTTTGCTAATTACAACCCCATCGCCTTCCCACATTCATTTTTCACTCCCTGTTCTAAAATTGATTACAGTCAAGGAGAATTCTGTATTGAAGCAGTTGGAAGTTGCATTCCTCTTGGTTGGATCACATTGATGTTTTCTTTAGTATGCATTATAGTTGATTTTGTTTTCTTTTAGCAGTAACCATGTTCTTTTGCCCTTCATTTTATCATTTTTCACTAAATACAAGCCCTTCGCATATCTTAGGACATTTTGTTCACCCCCTACTCATTGACAATAGTTAAACAATTTATATGGATTGGATTGCACGAGTTTGATATGTTGCTGAGCCAAAATATATTTCATATTTTTAAAGAGTTTTCATGTATGGTTATTAAAGGAACTATTTGCTAATCAATTGTTTATGCAGGAATGAGATATTCAAATAAAAGGCTGAAAACCAAGGCCTACTATGCCCCTGTCAAAGAGAAAGATGTTACTGCCCCTTCCACATCTTCAAATAATTCTAATAAATCTGTGTCCTCCCACATGCATTGGAAGGACAATTTCTCTCATATGATCAGATATATGAGGCTTAAATATTCCACACATCCTAAGACAGGTTCAAAAGGACTAAAATATGATAGCACCAACAAGGTTAAGATTGCCTCACAAACTGGAAAATATGGATTTTAAGTTTTTATTTGTTGATGACAGTTGACTGTAAATTTTCGTATAGCTTGTTTTTGGATATGTTGGTAATATATTTTTGAAATAGTTGCAAATATTATTGAGATAAATTGTCAAATATGGATGTGATGATGGGAGTCACAAGGAGGGGTGTTTTGTTTAATTGACTAGTTATGTTATGATTGTTGAGAACTAAAGGGAGTCACCAGGGGTGCCACCTACTAGTTATTATTTATTTAAAACCCTTATTAGGATTTATTACTCTCCCTCCCTTAACGAAAAGTGGTTGAGTTTTAGTTAACTTAACTAACGAGGTGATTCAACTACTCCAACCAATTCTAATTTTCTTAAACGAAAATGGAAAGGGAGGAACAAAGGGAATAGAAGGAGAATCATACTAAGGTTTTCTCTTTGAGTTTGTGTTGAGATAGTTTAGTTTTCATTCATTCCTTAATTTATCACAAGATTAATTCCTTTTTATGATAGCAGGTTCTTATTGTAGACAACAATATTCAGGGTTGAATTACATCATTCATACACTTGTTTTTCAGAGGTGTTGATCTATATTTGATAGTCTATGTAGACTTGTCTGTTTGTGAATTAGTTTTCATGATTGAAAAAGACTATTGTGCAGAGTCGAGTGGGAAGCAATCCGTGGCAAGCTGATCCAGATTTTAGAGTTTGGTTTTCTAATTTTCTTTCATAGGTCCTTTTGTATGTTCCATCGGGGATGTCTAAGTTTGACTTTGGTCTGAAATTTCTGCATGAAATTTTGTAAAATGATTTCTTTATGTCTCATCTGTATTGATTATCATCTTGGTGTCTTTATTTTTGTCTCTACATTTATTTCAACAATTATTATATTCAGAAAATCATATTTAAATGAATTTTTCAGAAAGCTTTTAATTGTGAAAAAGACTAGCCTAAGCACTTGTAATCAATACTTGTGAGTTAGGATTTTATTTTTGATGGCTATAAACATAGGGTGATATTCCCATCTATTTTTCTTTAGCCAAGTAGAATCTGAAAATGCTTGAGTAAGATCATGATACGGATTTTATGAGCAGAATTAAATGACTACAGATTATTACCAGATGCTTAAGACAAAATAACAAATATATAGTAAAATTGTTTTTCTATTCAATAAGGAAATAAGCTGAAACTGTAAAATGCAGCGGAAAACAAGCTTGCTGGAATGGTGGAGGCTTATCTCTGAGAAGAGATGTGATGGCCCCTCTCATTCATAAGAAGATGATTACAATGAGGCTCTCAAGGCCTTTTTACAATAAATAGGAGTTTCAAAAACCCTAAACATCCAAAAACCTAACCCTAGGAGATGAAGCGCCAAAAGTCATGTGGGCCCCATTTGGGTAAGTCAGTACATCAACTTCTCGGGGTTGTAACTTTTGCATACGATCTTCGTTTTAGGAATATGATAGCCCGTTGGAAAGAAAGATGAAATTTTGTGACCGCAACATACCCCAAAAAACGTCGTTTAGGTCCTCAAAACGACTCCGGAAGTTTAGGACCCGAAAAACTGCTAAAAATAGTAAATTATCAAAATTGCTAGAAAGATGTTTTGAGCCAACTGGAAAAGGTGGGTGGCCACCGATATCCACCTGGATAAATCCTCCATCCTTAGGAAGCAATGGTCTCCATTGCGTTGAGTTCCCCCATCAGATGAGGAAATTTCTGCTGAATTTGGCCGCGGGTGAGCCACTTGCCTTGGTGCAGGAGCTACCCTGCTTTGACAACTCGATAAAGCTAGATCCTTTGTTGTCGAGTGCCCTTGATCTGTGTGTCCACAATATGATCAATGGATTCCTATCGTATGCAATTAGGGTTGAGATCTGTTGGTGTCAGCTGTTCTGCTACGTCTGAGGTGTCCAATAATGGTGGGAAATAAGGCCGAAGGAGGTCCACGTTGAACACTGGGTGCAGGCCAAGGAAAGGAGGAATGTTGAGCGCAAACGAATTATCCCCCACAAACTTGGTGATGGTGTATGATTGATAACGGAGTGGGCGAAGCTTCCGATGGGGTCCTTTAAGGCGTTCTTTCTGCAAGTGCAACCAAACTTTGTCGCCCCCCTGAAACTTATGTGGAACCCGATGTTGATCATGGCGTTGCTTGTACTTTTCATTGGAATTTTGTAGGATATCCTAAACCTATTGGTGGATGTGTTGGATCCTCTCAATGAACCGGGTGGCTTTGTTAGCCTTAGTTAGAGTAGGAGAGGAGTCGGTCGAAGTGATCGCAAGGGGAAGTGCAACATCTATGGGACCCAATGGTTGGAATCGAAACCCCACCTGAAAGGGGCTGTGGTCGGTTGAGATATGCAAGGCTCGGTTGTAGCTATGCTAGACATAGGGAAGACTCTCATCCCATGTGTGAGGGTGCTTGGAATTATACATGCCCAGGATATGCACGATCATTCGATTTATGACCTCGGTTTGGCCATTTGTCTGGGGGTGGAAGTCCGTGGATTTGGTGAGCTTGGTGTCCAACAGTGACCAGAGGCTCGACCAGAATGTGTTGAGAAATCAAGTGTCCCGATCCAAGACAATGGTTTGTGGGATTCCAACATGTACCCAGACTTGTTCAAAGAAGAGCTTGGCAGTGGCTTCTGCTGTGATGCTCTTCTTGCAAGAAACCATAATCGCCATCTTAGAAAAGTGATCGACAACCACAAAAACACGGTCATTTCCCCGCTTGGTGGACGGGAGGCCCGACATGTAGTCCATTGAGATGGATTCCCATGGTCTGTCAGGAGTAGGAAGAAGGGTGTACAGGCCCTGTTTCTTAGTGTTTGGTTTGGAAATAGCGTAGGCAGTGCAAGGCCTAATATACTTGCTGACCTCCTATCGAAGTTTCGACCAGTAGAAATGTTTTTGTAGCATCACCACTGTCTTTTTGATGCTGAAGTGTCCTGCCACCTGGCTGTAGTGAGATACCTAGATCAGCTTCACTCGCTCACTTGAGGGAACACATATATGGCCCAGATGACACAACAACCCATCTTGAAGATGGAAAATATCGACAACTGCCTTCGCACCCAACATTTGGTAGGTGGTGGCGAAGTCCGGGTCTGTCTCATAGATTTGGGGCCATATAGAGGTCTCATGGCTGGAAGAGTCTAACACTGCGGTGAGTGTCGCGATCGGTGGTCTGCTGAGGAAATCAACGACACGGTTGGTGCTTCCTATTTTATACTTGATGTTGAGGTGGAATTGCTGCAAGTATGTGGACCACTTTTGATGGTGGTGATTCTGCAATTTTCCTTGTGTCTGCATGAACTGCAGTGGCTTATGGTTAGTGTGGATGACTATCTCCCTCCCAAGAATGTAATGTCTCCACTGACGTCAGGCTTGCACAATGGAGTACATTTCTTTGTCATAACTAGGGTACTTACGGACAACATCTGATAGTGTTGCACTATGATAGGCCACGGGGTGGCCATGCTGCGTGAGAACGGCACCCACAACATAGTCTGAAGCATCGGTCTCAATCTCAAAGGGCTTTTGTAGGTCTAGTAGTGAAAGTACTGGGGCTGAGCATAAGTGCTACTTCAAATCATCAAACACTTGTTTTTGGGGCCAACCCTACGCAAATTTTTCCTTACCACCACCCCTGGTTATTTGGCTGAGGGCCCATGCAATATGGGATAATCCCAACACAAACCTGCGGTAGAAATTGGCAAGGCCCAAGAAGCTTCGAAGCTCAGTGAGTGTGTTTGGGGATGGCTATTCATGGATGACTTGGATATTGGCTAGATCCACATGTACACCATGTTGATCAATGATGTAGCCTAGGTAATGTACCATGTCCATGTAGAAGGAGCATTTTTCCAAGTTGGCGTATAACTTGTGCTACCGCAGGGTGTGCAAAACCTGCTGAATATGTTGCAAGTGTTCGGCCCAAGTCTTGCTGTAAATGAGAATGTCATCAAGATACACCACTACAAAATTATTGGTGAATGGTCACAGGATATCGTCCATCATCCTCATGAAAGTGGCTGGAGCATTTTTCAGACCAAAGGGCATGATCAACCATTCAAAAATGCCTTCCTTTGACTTGAAGGCAGTCTTCCATACATTTGTTTGTTCTATCGGGACATGTTGGTAGCTATACTTTAGACCAATCTTACTGAAGTATTTGGTCCCCATGAGTTTATCAAGGAGGTTGTCGATTCAGGGAATCGGCTACCAGTTTCTGACTGTGATTTTATTCAGAGCCCGATAATCAATGCAAAGTCGCCAGGTTCGATCTTTCTTCTGTACCAACATGATTGGGCTCCCGCAAGGTGATGAGCTAGGATGGATGTGACCCTTGTGGAGAAATTCTTGGATATGTCACTTGATCTCCTCATTCTCTAACAGAGAGCGGTGATAGACTGGCCCATTGGGCAGTGGTGTGTCGGGGGTCAGATCGATGCGGTGGTTGACCTGACAGTGCAGAGGTACCCCAGTAGGTGAGGAGAAGATATCTGAGTATTCTTCCATGACCTTATCTACTTGCTTCTACTGTGTGGAGAGGTCGACCGCAAAGACCCTAGATGTGGATATGATTTTTCTCTCATTCTGAGAGAGAATCACGAAGAAGACAAACTTCCCCATCTGAGAGATGACCTTCCTACATTTCTTAGTAGAGATCAAGGAAATAGCACTAGGTGGGATAGCCTTGGGTATCCTATACAATTTCCTATTCAAAGTAATAATAACACTATGAGGCCTAGACTCATATACAACACGACATTTCCATAAATAAGGTTGGCCCAAAAGAACATCACAAACTTCGAGAGGAGAAACATCACACAATACCTCATCTTTGAAGGGATTGATGTCGTACGACAATTGACACTATTGGCTGTCATGGAGATCGCTTCCTTGGTGGAGCCATCCAATGGTGTAGGGTTGTGGGTGCGGTGTTGTCGGTAGGGCCAGTCGCTTGATGACCTCTGCTGAGATGAGGTTCTTCTGGCTACCACTATCAATGATGAAGTGCAGTGGGGTGCCTTTTACCCACATTTGTGAATGGAAGAGGCGCTCTCCTTCTTTTGGCTCGTCTGGTTCACCATGTTGGAGCTTGGTGGTAGCAACAGTGGCACCGGGTTTTGCGTCTATGATCCGTCTTCCCCTTTCTTTTTCTAACTTAGATTCAGAACCCACATCTAATTCAGAGGCTTTCACTTCGGCCACCAACGTCTACTTTGAGCAGCAGTCAACAGTGTTATTCCAAGGGCTCTTATGGAAGTCGCACCACTTCCTGGTATCTTTATTTGTCTTTCCGGTGTCCTTCTTTGCTTTGTGTCTTGGACTGGTTATCTTGATACTGTCCATCTTTGCTCCGTCCTTTGTTTTGTGGGTTGGGGCCACCCTTTCCTAGCTTTTGTTGTGAGGGGTTCCCCGACCCAAATTGTCGTGTCTTTTGTTTGAGCTTCTGCTCGATTTTGACAGCATATCGATAGGTCGCGCGCCCAAGGATGAGATGTCCATAAATTCCATTTTGGTCTAGATGTATCTATGTAGAGCACCATGATACTTGAGCACTATATGTCTCTCCAAATCTTTGATACCCATCTTGGTGCGCAAGGTATGGAAGATATTTGTGAAATCTAGCACTGCTTGGTCTCTTTCTTGCTGCAGTGTGATCCATTTGGTATACAAGTTGTCATAACTTCTGACAGGGTAGTATTGTTCCTTAATAGCATACCTGAAGGATTCCCAAGTGGTCATGACTGTAAATAATGAGGGTTCCTCTGTTTCCTTTTGCTCACAGAAAGTTTCCCACCAATCTTTGACATGGGGAACGACTTTGAGGAGCGCAAAAGTAATCTTTTCTCTATTCGAAAAGTTATGGATAGAGAAATACCCTTCTAGTAGATTCAACCACTTGTTTATGGCATTTGCATCTATCTGAACTTCAAATATAGGAATATCGAATTTTATTTGTACCTTGAAGGGGGTGGTGCCTCTGCTCGAAGAAGATGTGTCACTTGTTGGTAGTCGCCGAAGGATTTGCGCGAAATTATCCATCATCTCGTTCCTCTGTTGCATGAGGGATTCCTTAATCAACAATTTGAAAGGATCTCCTGTCCTGTCATCTTTCTTTTCTCCTTCCATGAGAGGTGACTTATGTGTGCGAGAGCTTTTTTCCTCAAGAGAAACAAGCTCGAGACCCAAATCTTTGTACTCCGACCTCGTTGGGGACATGCATTAAGACGACAAGGAGCATACCGCTCTTATACCACTGATCCAGATTTTATGAGTAGAATGAAATGACTACAGATTATTTCCATATGCTTAAGACAAAATAACAGAGATACAGTAAAACTGTTTTTCTATTCAATAAGGAAATAAGTTGAAACTGTAAAATGTAGCGGAAAACAAGCTTGCTTGAATTGTGGCGGCTTATCTCTGAGAAGAGATGTGACGGTCGCACTCATTCACAAGAAGATGATTACAATGAGGATATCAAGGCCTTTTTACAATAATCAGGAGTTTCAAAAACCCTAAACATCCAAAACCCTAACCCTAGGAGATGAAGCGCCAAAAGTCATGTGGGCCCCGTTTGGGTAAGTCAATACATCAACTTCCCGGGGTCGTAACTTTTGCATACGATATCCATTTTAGACTTATGATAGCCCGTTAGAAAGATCTATCCGAGGAATACAATAGTTGCACAAAATTTCATGATGTAACTTTTCAATCGTAACATACCCCAAAAAACGTCGTTTAGGGTCTCAAAACAACTCCGGAAGTTCAAGACTCGAAAAACTGCTAAAAATAGTAAATTATCAAAATTGCTAGAAAGTTGTTTTGAGCCAGTTGGAAAAGGTGGGTGGCCACCGATATCCACCTGGATCAGATCATTTCATATATTTTCCTCAACATGGTGTAGAGAAGAAAATACCATCCCTTCGATTGTGTAGACTGACGGGGAAGATATTTGTGCGGTTGGAATTGTTGTAGGACTCATGCCACTATGTTTAATTATTTTTGAGTTGTTATAATGGACTATAGGATTTTTTCCATCCTTGTGGACTCACAACCCTAGCTTAGGGGTGGCTTTTTGCAGAGAGAATTGGTGCAACAAATCCTATGGTCGGGTGGAATGTTCGTTGTCTGCAATTGATTGTGTAAAACATTTTTAAAATACAATTGTTTTGATCACTGTGTCATTTACATTTTTAATGATATGGTTGAATGTTGCATTTACTATGTATTTTGTATGTATGAATTGTTAGAATATTGAGACATATGAATAAACAAAAAATTGATTAGTTGGTGTTAGGAGCAAAGATGATTTGAAAATGGCAGAGGTGAGAAGGATACCCACGAAGATGCAGGTTCAATGGCAGACAAGTGGAACTCAGATGATCCTTAGAAGTTACAAGATGCATTGGTTTTTGTGGTAGGCTCTTTTAGGGACTTGGGGAAACTTTTCTAGTATCCTTAGGCACTGCTTATGTGAGTTTTAAATTACACCGAGGCACTGGTCGATTCCTCTTAGTCTCTTGCGATAGTTTTAGTGCATCTTCAAACTATTCTCCTTGTCAGCTCATACTTCTGGTTTAGTTTTTGTTGAACATTTACCATCTTTCAACGATTTTATTGAAGTAGATGAGCTCTTATTACTGGTGTGGGTTGTTAGTTGGTTGACCCTTTAATGTTAGCAGTTTATGTCTCATCTTCATTCATTATCTTGTTTGTATTCTCGGTACTCCCCCCTCTGATGAGACTGAGAGACTGACATATATCTCATATTTTCTCTAAGGTGGAAACGTTTGAAGGATTCTGGAACTTACTTAATGGAAAGTGAGGTCATGACACTTTTGGGTGCGGATGATGAGGAACATTGGGAGAGGCCAGGACTGTTAGCTTCGGTGGACGAGCTGTGCAGTAGTTATTACAAGAGGAATATTCATAATTGTAAATTTAATGAATCATTTACTCAGTTGGCAAAGACCCAATTTTATCCTAACACTAGCACTAAACTTCTGCATTTGACAAGAAGAAAGATTGTCTCGTGGAACCACCATCTCGCAAACCCACAACCAAAGGAGGAAACTGTGGGCATATCTATTGTTTGGGGTGTTAGAAAGTAATGGATGTGCTCGTTTAACCATAGACAATATAACAATATTTTCACCCAACCATAGGCTGAAGCCACCCCCGAGCACCTTAACCTTGATAGAGAATGATTCCAGAAGGAAACCAATAGCCAAAAATGACTAATGCATAAATATAACCAAGAATAATCAGGAAGTCCAACCATAACCAACAGAAAGTCTGAGCCTAAACTAGGAATACATATTGCAGCAACTGTCGGCTGCAGCTGCTCCCCAAACTTATGCACTTGCCCAGTTTATGCAGTGCACACCTCTTCCCATCTGAAATTTCGAGTTGATTGGTACAAAATAAGGTCTGGATACTTGTATTTATACTGTTTTCTTGAGTTGTCTGGGCTGAATTCTCATTCTGGATGCTAAATAATTAATATTAATTATTTCCTTGAGCCGACTTGTCTTCTAGGGTTAGGTTTAACACTTTAGGGTTTCTTCTTGCTTCCCAGAATATTCTATTCTTGTCAGGATTACACGTGGAGGTAAATAGCTTCCGCATATACCATAATATCAACACTCTCTCCTAGCTAGGGAGGTATTGAAGGAAATGTTCTTGAGAACAAACATACCATTGAACCGATAGCATCATCATAGTCGTAGAGACTATCTCATGATTAGATCACGAGTACCATCATCACTATCATGTGATAGAATCAAATGCATCATCTCTCAAACCCATACTCTATCTGAGTAGTTAGGCATGATGTTGGATAAGTCACTCACTCCACAGAGTGATACAAGGATCATTCTTCTAATCTGGACATATGTCCTAGAAGAATGACTATCCCAACATATGTTAAAAGCTACACCATGGACTATAGAGACCATTCCTATAGGAATGTCAATCAAGGACTATTTTCTAATCAAGTTATAGAGTTATGTCTCAACCTGTATGCCTTAGAAAATATCGGTCTTTGAACCATTTTCCTAATCGGGCCACAAACTGTGCCTTAGGAAAATACTGGTCCATGACATGTCAACAAGCTGTCAACCTGGACCATTATCCACAGAGAGAATACCTGTCCACCAACAATTTGTTCTATCTTGGACCATTCTTTGCCTGGAGAATCTATGTCCACAAGCACACTGACTATCCATCTAGTTGATAATCATTTTCAACACTATTGATAGTCTACATGGTAATCAGAACAATGCCATTCAATACAACACAACTGTGTCTATCCATAGTAGTACATAACTACAATCCAGTGGTACACTACCACACCATGTAGCACATAACTACTTAATCAGTGACACATAGTCACAACCAGTGGAACACATCCACCACATTAGCATACATCTACTATCCAAAGACATAAAGTCTCTATAGAAATCATATTATCTGATATCAAATTGCACAGAAAAACAATATCATGATATAAAATAATTCATCTGGTCCATTCTTCCACTCACATCTATGAGATCTGAAAGATCATCTACCCTCAGAAAGTAAAACATCAACCATGAGCTATCTGGACTATTCTTCTCAAGAATAGAAGAATAACTGTCCTGATTTCTGAGCCTAGAACATTCACCTATCTGGGCCATTCCTCCAACACTAAACAAAGGGAAACTTAGAGAGAATGTGTCTTCCCTAGGGAATGCCCGTCCCTGGTTGCTGAACCTGGACCATTCACCTAACTGGACCATTGATCCGGATTATTTTCGGCACGAAATGAGAGCGGATATATAATAAAGAAATGCACAGATATATTGCAAAACTTCAATAATATAATAGAAATGTATCAAAGATGAAACCATAAACATAGATATACAGTAATACATGATTTCTATTAATGAAACAAATGTACAGAGACTGTAAAAATACAGAGTGAAAGACTCGCTAGAATGGTGGCAGCTTATCTCTGAGAAGAGATGTGACGACTACTCGCATTCGCAAGAAGATGATTACAATGGGGCTCTGAAGGAATTTTTACAATAAAAAGGAATAACAAAAACCCTATACATCCAAAAACCTAACCCTAGGAGATGAAGCGCCAAAAGTCATGTGGGCCCCGTTTGGGTAAGTTAGTACATCAACTTCCTGGGGTCGTAACTTTTGCATATGATCTTCGTTTTAGGCGTATGATAGCCCGTTGGAAAGGTATCGTCAAGGAAATTCATTTTGGGGGATAGTTAATGCATTCAACTATAATTGAGAATATATATATTTAAAAACCTTCATTTAGGCCCTCAAAATGGCTCCGGAAGTTAAAACTGCTAAAACTAGTAAATTGCCAAAATTGCCAAAAAACTGTTTTGAGCCAGTTGGAAAAGGTGGGTGGCCACCGATATCCACTGGATAAATTCTCCCTCCTTAGGAATAAATGGTATCCATTGCGTTGAGTGCCCGAGGGAGAGGAAAAAGTGTTTGTTGAATCTGAATCTTGGTGAGTTGCTTGCCTTGCTGGAGACGTCGCGCTGCTCGATTTGTGGAAGGATATCACGAGCATGTGGCTGGAAGGGTTGGACCATTTTAACTAGTTTGGATACATGATATTATTTTGTGCAGAAGGAATCTTTACACTTTGCTACAATCTTGTTGACCTAATTCTGTTGGATAAAAGGTGCTTGGGCCGAGGCTATAGTGGTTGCATTATCCTTTTATTCACCTTTTGAACAGATTGTGAAGAAGATGAATTTTGTAGTATGAGATACTACCTTGTGACACTTTTTAGGTGGAATAGTAATCGGAACTACCTCTGGTATTCTATATATATGACCCCCCAGAGAAACAATGACACTGCAGGGTCAAGACTCATAAACAACATAACGCTTCTACATATATTGTTGGCCCAAGAGAACATCACATACATCCAGTGGGGAAACATAACATAATACCTCATCCTTGAAGGGATGGATGTTGCATGACAACCAACACTATTGGATGACACAAAGATCTTGTCCTTGGCGAAGCCACCCATTGTTGTATGGATGTGGGTGTGGTGTTGTCGACAATCCCAACTGTTTGATGACCTCTGCTGAGATGAGGTTATTTTGGATTCTACTATCAACAATAAAATGCAGTGGGGTCCCCTTCACCCACATCTGTGAATGAAAAAGGTGCTCCCCCTCTTCAGGATCTGTTGGTTCTTCTGGTTGAATTGTTGTGGTCGCGAAAATAGCAGTGGGGTCTGCGTCAATGATATGTGCTTTACCAATATTTTCAGAATCATATTCTGAATCAGGGTTCAGCTCCTTGTCTTTGATATCGGCCACCAATGACTATTTTGAGCAACATTCATCGGTGTTGTGCCAGGGGCGTTTGTGAAAATCACACCATTTTTCGGTGTCCTTCTTTGTCTTCCCGTGACCCTTCATTTCCTATGGTTTGGACTGGTTTTCGGGAGACTGTTTGTTAGGGATGTCTTTGTCATACTTTGGTTGTTGCGGATTTGCAGACCTGAACTCCCGTTTATTCCGGTTCTTAAATTTCTGCTCAATTTTAACAACATATCGATAATCAACATCGAGTGATGAGATATCCAAAAAATCCATTTCATTTTGGATGTATCTGTGTAGGGCCCCACGGTATTTAAGAACCAAATGTCATTCGGAGTCTTTGATACCCATCTTGGTGCACAAGGTATGGAAGGTATTGGTGAAATATGAAACTGCTTATCCCCTCTCTTGCTGTAGTGTGGTCCATCTCATGTACTGGTCCTCATAGTAGCTAATAGGGTAATATTGTTCCTTTATCGCATCCACAAAAACATCCCAAGTGGGCTCGACCCCATATATTCCAGACTCCTCTGTGGAACTTTTCTCCTAGTAAGTTTCTCACCAATGTTTGATATGGGGGAGAGATTTAAGGAGTGTGAAGGTGAAGTTTCCCCTGTCGAAAAAATTATGAACAGAGAAATAACCTTCTAACAGATTTAACCATTTGTCTAGGGCATCCACATCTATCTAACCTTCAAATACGGGAATATCAAAATTAACCTGTACCTTGAAAGGAGAGGTGCTTCCAAAGTGGTTGTTTGATGAAGATACTCCTGTTGCTATCGACAGGCGTTGAAATATGTGGGGAAAATTCTCCATCATTTCATCCCTCTATCACGTGAGAGATTGCTCAGGCAACAGATTGATATGATTGTTTGCTCCATCATTTTTCTTTTATTCTTCCATGGAGGGTTTCTTGGGCATGCGAGAGCAATTTGTTAATATTATGGTAGCTACGGGAGGTATTTACCTCCATGTGTGAACCTGACGAGAATAGAAGACTCCGGAGAGAAAGAGAAAACCCTAATGAGTTGGCTAATAACCCTAGAAGTCTTGTCGGCTCAAGAAGATAATTTATATTAGGTTATTAGCCTCCAAGAGAAGAAGTTGGCCAGAAATAATAATAATATACTGAACAGACACATATCCAGAAAGAGAAGTCAGCCCCAACAAATTTGGCAGAACCAGTATAAATACAGGGCACCATTTCTCATTTGACAACATCTCAGAATTGCAGTTCCCAATTTGGTGCACACTGCAGTTCCCAGTTTGGTGCGCACATGTGGAGGAGAGTTGCAGTTGCAGCTGCAACAACAACTAGTTTTCAGTATGAGCTTGGACTATCTCTTGGCTAGGGTCTGGACTATCTGATCAACTATTGTTGGTGCGCTATCCTTGGAAGAAGATGCGCTACACCTTGTTTGGCTATCTAGCCTAGGGTTTTCTTCCGAAGTAATTCTCATTCAAGGTTAAGTTGCTCGGAGGGTGGATTTGGAATATGGTTGGGTGATGAGGGTATCGTCAATGGTAAAACAAGCACACCATATCCTATATTATAACACGATTGTATTCAAGAGAGACAAGCTCAAGACCCAACTTTCTATACTCTTACCTTGCCGGGGACATGCACTAAAAAAACAATCAAGAGCAGCCTACTCTGATACCACTGATCTAGATTATTTTTGGCACGAAATGAGAGCGGAGATATAATAAAGAAATGCACAGATATATAACATATATTCAATAATATAAAAAAAATGTATCAGATATGAAACCATAAACACAAATATATAGTATTACATGATTTCTATTAATGAAATAAATGTACAAATACTGTAAAAATACAGAGTGAAAGACTCGGTAGAATGGTGGCAACTTATCTCTAAGAAAAGATGTGACGACTACTTGAATTCGGAAGAAGATGATTATAATGAGGATCTGAAGGCCTTTTTACAATAAAAAATATTTCAAAAAACCCTAGACATCCAAAAACCTAACCCTAGGAGATGAAGCACCAAAAGTCATGTGGGCCTCGTTTGGGTAAGTTAGTACATCAACTTCCCAGGGTCATAACTTTTTCATACGAACTTCGTTTTAGGTGTATGATAGCCCGTTGGAAAGGTATCGTTGAGGAGATTAATTTTGGGTCTCAATAATTCCTCCAACTATCATTGAGAAGCTCGGTCCTGAAAACCCTTCATTTAGGCCCTCAAAATGGCCACACAAGTTAAAACTGCTAAAAATAATAAATTGCCAAAATTTCTAGAAAATTGTTTTGAGCCAATTGGAAAAGTTGGGTGGCCACCGATATCCACCTGGATCAATCCTCCATCCTTAGGAAGAAATGGTCTCCATTGCATTGAGTGCTCGGGGGAGAGGGAAAAACATTTGCTGAATTTGAATCTTGGTGAGTTGCTTGCCTTGTTAGAGACGTCACACTGCTCGGTTTGTGGAAGGCTACCATGAGCATGTGGCTAGAAGGGTTGGACCTTTTTAACCAGACTAGATACATGATATTATTTTGTGCAGAAGGAATCTTTACACTTTTATACAATCTTTTCGACCTGCTTCTGTTGGATAGAAGGTGCTTGGGCCGAGGCTGTAGTGGCTACAGTATCCTTCTGTTCACCTTTTGAACAAATTGTGAAGAAGATGAATTTTGTAGTATGAGATACTACCTTGCGACACTTTTTAGGTGGAACAGTAGTCAGAACTACCTGTAGTATTTTGTAGAGATGAAACCCCAAAGAAACAATGACAATGCGCGGTCGAGACTCATAAACTACATGGCGCTTCCACATATATGGTTGGCCCAAGAGAACATCACAGACATCCAGTGGGGAAACATCACATAATACCTCATCCTTGAAGGGTTGGATGACGTATGACAATCGACATTGTTGGCTGGCACGAAGATATCGTCCTCGGCGAAGCCACATGATGTTGTATGGTTGTGGGTGTGGTGTTTTCGATAGTCCCAACTATTTGACAACCTCTGCTGATATGAGGTTCTTATGGCTTCCTCTATCAACAATAAAATGCAGCGGGGTCTCCTTCACCCACATTTGTGAATGAAAAGGTGCTCCCCCTCTTCAGGATCTGTTGGTTCTTCTAGTTGAATTGTTGCGGTTGCGACAATAGAAATAGGGTCGACGTCAATGATCTGTCCTTTACCAATATTTTCATAATCAGATTCTGAATCAGGGTTCGTCTCCTTGTCTTTGATCTCGTCCACCAATGACTATTTTGAGCGGCGTTCATCGGTGTTGTGCCAGGGGATTTTGTGGAAATCACACCATTTTTCAGTGTCCTTCTTTGTCTTCCCGTGACCCTTCTTTTCCTGTGGCTTGGATTGGTTCTCGGGAGACTCTTTGTTAGGGACTTCTTTGTCATACTTTGGTTGTTGCAGATTTGCAGACCCAAACTTCCATTTGTTTCGGTGCTTAAATTTCTGCTCAATTTTAACAACATATCGATAAGCAGCACCGAGTGATGAGATATCCAGAAAATCCATTTTAGTTTGGATGTATTTGTGTAGCACCCCACAGTATTTCAGAAACAAATTTCGTTCAGAGTCTTTGATACCTATTTTGGTGTGCAAGGTATGGAAGGTATTGGTGAAATCCAGAAATGCTTGGCCCCTCTCTTGCTGCAATGTGGTCCATCTCATGTACTGGTCCTCATATTTTCCAATAGGGTAATACTGTTCCTTTACCACATCCACAAAAAAATCCCAAGTGGGCTCGACCCCATATATTCTAGACTCCTCTGTGGAACTTTTCTCCCAATAAGTTTCCCACCAAAGTTTGACATGGGGGAGAGCTTTAAGGAGTGAAAAGGTGATCTTTTCCTTGTCAGAAAATTTATGAACAGAGAAATTACCTTCTAACAGATTTAACCATTTGTCTAGGGCATCTGCATCTATCTGACCTTCAAATAAAAGAATATCAAAATTAACCTATACCTTGAAAGAAGAGGTTCTTGAAAAGTGGGTTTTTATGAATATGCGCAATTTGTTATCGGCAGGCCTTGAAGGTTGTGGGAAAATTTCTCCATGATTTCATCCCTCTGTCGCGTGAGAGCTTGCTCAAGAAACAGATTGATAGGATCGTCTGCTCTATCATTTTTATTTTCTTCTGCCATGGAGGGTTTCTTGGGCATGAGAGAGAGATTATCTTCAAGAGACACAATCTCAATACCCAACTTTCCATACTCGAACCTCGTCAAGGACATACACTGAAAAAATGATCAAGAGCAGCCTGCTCTGATACCACTGATCCAGATTATTTTCGGCACGAAATGAGAGAGGAGATATAATAAATAAATGAACAGATATATCAAAGATATTCAATAATTTAACATAAATGTATCATAGATGCAGCCATAAACACAAATATATAGTAATACATGATTTCTATTAATGAAATAAATGTACAGAGACTATAAAAATACAGAGTGAAAGACTCGCTAGAATGGTGCCAGCTTGTCTCTGAGAAGAGATGTGACGACTACTCACATTTGCAAGAAGATGATTACAATGAGGCTCTGAAGGCCTATTTACAATAAACAGGAATGCCAAAATCCCTAGACATCCCAAAACCTAACCCTAGGAGATGAAGCGCCAAAAGTCATGTGGGCTTCATTTCGGTAAGTTAGTACATCAACTTCCTAGGGTCATAATGTTTGGATATGATATCCGTTTTAGGCGTATGATAGCCCATTGGAAAGGTATAATTGAGGAGATTCATTTTGGGGTTAAATAATTCCTTCAAAAATAATTGAGAAGCTTAATCCCAAAAAAACTTCATTTAGTCCCTCAAAATGGCCCCGGAAATTAAAACTACTAAAAATAGTAAATTGCCAAAATTGCTAGAAAACTGTTTTGAGCTAGTTGGAAAAGGTGGGAGGCCATCTATATCCACCTGGATCAATCTTCGCTTCTTAGGAAACAATGGTCTCCATTTCTTTGAGTGCCCGGGGGAGAGGAAAACGCGTTCGCTGAATCTGAAACTCGGTGAGCTGCTTGCCTTGCTGGAGACGTCATGCTGCTTGGTTTTTGGAAGGCTATCACGAGCATGTGGCTGGAAGGGGTGGACCTTTTTAACCAGTTTGGATACATGATATTATTTTTTGAAAACATAATCTTTACACTTTGCTACAATGTTGTTGACCTGCTTCTGTTGGATAGAAGGTGCTTGTGCCAAGGCTGTAGTGGTTGTTGTATCCTTTTGTTCACCTTTTGAATAGATTGTGAAGAAGATGAATTTTTTAGTATGAGATACTACCTTGTGGCACTTTTTAGGTGGAACAATAGTCAGAACTACCTCTGGTATTCTGTAGAGATGACCCCCCAGAGAAACAATGACACTGCGGGGTCAAGACTCATAAACAACATGGCGCTTCCACATATATGGTTGCCCCAAGAGAACATCACAGACATCCAGTGGGGAAACATCACATAATACCTCATCCTTGAAGGGATGGATGTCGTATGAAAATCAACATTGTTGGCTGACACGAAGATCTCGTCCTTGGCGAAGCCACCCAATGTTGTATGGTTGTGGGTGTGGTGTTGTCGAAAATCCCAACTGTTTGATGACCTCTGTTGAGATGAGGTTCTTATGGCTTCTGCTATCAACAATAAAATGCAGTAGGGTCCCCTTCACCTACATATGTGAATGAAAAAGGCGCTCCACCTCTTCAGGATCTATTGGTTTTTCTAGTTGAATTGTTGTGGTAGAGACAATAGCAGTGAGGTCTGTGTCAATGATCTGTCCTTTACCAATATTTTCAGAATCAGATTCTAAATTAGGGTTCAACTCATTTTCATTGATCTCGACCACCAATGACTATTTTGAGCGACATTTATCGGTGTTGTTCTAGGGGATTTTGTGGAAATCAAACCATTTTTCGGTGTCCTTCTTTGTCTTCCCGTGACACTTCTTTTCCTGTGGATTGGACTGGTTTTCGAGAGACTATTTGTTAGGGCCATCTTTGTCATACTTTGGTTGTTGCGAATTTGCAGACCCAAACTCATTTTGGTTCCGGTGCTTAAATTTCTGCTCGATTTTAACATCATATTGATAAGAAACACCGAGTGATGAGATATCCAAAAAATCCATTTCAGTTTGGATGTATCTGTATAGGCCCATGGTATTTCAGAAGCAAATTTCATTCAGATTCTTTGATACCCAACTTGGTGTGCAAGGTATGGAAGGTATTGGTGAACTTTAGAACTACTTGGTCCCTCTCTTTCTGTAGTGTGGTCCATCTCATGCACTGGTCCTCATAGTTGCCAACAGGGTAATATTGTTTCTTTACCGCATCAAAAAAAAAATCCCAAGTGGGATCGACCCCATATATTCCAGAATCCTCTGTGGAACTTTGCTCCCAGTAAGCTCCCCACCAATGTTTGACATGGGGGACAGATTTAAGGAGTGAAAAGGTGATCTTTTCCTTGTCAGAAAAATTATGAACAGAGAAATAATATTCTAATAGATTTAACCATTTGTCTAGGGAATCTGCATCTATCTAATCTTCAAATACAGGAATATCAAAATTAACCTATACCTAGATCAATCCTCCCTCCTTAGGATGCAATGGTATCCATTGCATTGAGTGCCCAGGGAAGAGGAAAAAGTGTTTGCTGAATCTAAATCTTGGTGAGTTGCTTGCCTTGCTGGAGACGTCGCATTGCTCGGTTTGTGGAAGGCTATCACGAGCATGTTTCTGGAAGAGTTGAACATTTTTAACCAGTCTGGATACATGATATTCTTTTGTGTAGAAGGAATATTTACACTTTGTTACAATCTTGTCAACCTACTTCTGTTGGATAGAAGGTGCTTGGGCTGAGGCTATAGTGGTTGCAATGTCCTTTTGTTCACCTTTTGAACAGATTGTGAAGAAGCTTAATTCTGTAGTATGAGATACTACCTTGCGACACTTTTTAGGTGGAACAATAGTCGTAAATACCTCTGGTATTCTATAGAGATTACTCCCCAGAGAAACAATGACACTGCGGGGTCAAGACTCATAAACAACATGGCACTTCCACATATATGGTTGTCCCAAGAGAACATCACAGACATCTTGTTGTTCCTGAGTTTATACTCTAAGGCTTTAAAGTATACTTTCAAGGCATCTGAAAAAATAGAGGGAGCTAAGAATAGAAAAAAGACTGATAAAAAGGTAAAGGCTATTGTCGATTTCTCAACTGTCTCTGTTGAAATTCCCAGTTTTCCTGGATACTGATATGTCTCTCAATTTCTGCCCATGAACGTTCTAAGTCAACCCGGTTATTTGTTGTTTGTAAAATAGTGTTAAATAAATTTAGAGCAATGCTAGTTTGATCCGAGAGATCGGGCTCGATGTTAGGCTGCCTTGCAACTGGTACTGTCATGAAGGAGGAAAGTAAAGGAGGATAAAGTTCTTTGTTTTCTTTTTAGGCTGATTATCTCTATTCCACAATGTAACGAGAATGATGTTGAAACACAAATAAATAGTAATATCAAATTGTAGGCCTTTTCTTGTATCTAAGTTAAATTTTAAAGAAAAGAAACCTGCATGATATGGAGAAAAACATAAATCTATTAGCAAAGTGAGGCATCAATTTCAGAGGAATCTCACATTGTAACAAAAGAATGTGAAATGAGAAAAATATTAATGAAGCATATGATGTTGAAATCTAAGCATCTACAGGTCTTGTATCTGTTGATAACAGATACAGAGGAAAAACTGCAAATGATTTGAAATAACAAGAATAATAATTTCCATAGTAGAGGTTGCACTAAATTGTGGCCAAGCATTCATCAATTAAACATATATAAGAAAGATGAGATGACAGGAAAACACATAACTCAGAAGTGACAAGATCTGGAATCTTCAATCTGCATTTCTATTAATTTAGAGTTTCTTCAAAATTACTTTGTCAACAATCGTTTTCAGAGAGATCAAAAAGCCCCTTGTTTTAGTCTTCGTTCCCTGTATTTATACAAGGTCATCCATACTTGATGGTTAACAATCTCCTACCTTCTAGGAGAAAAATAGTTGCAAAACTGCAACCTTAACCGTTGCATGATTAACTTTTGTTTATCTATCATTCCAATAGTATGATTTTCCAAATGATACTTCATTGCTTAGTCAAAGTCTATCCCTCCTTTGATGCTACACATTCAATACATTTCTCCAGAAAATAGACAAAGTTTCTAGGAGGTGTTGAAAGATCTTTAGTCTCGAATAGATAAAACTTTCTTTGTACTTTTGGCATCTGGTCTTCAAAACCTTGGTCGGAAAACTTGATCACTTGCAATTTTAAACTAAGTTGTACCAACCATCTGTTTATTAGGTTGGCATCGATTTCCTTCAATTGTAAAATTTCAATCTAAATCTTCTTCAAACCTTCTTTGTAGTCCAACTGTTGTTTTTCAATGTTTATCTGCCCCAGTGACTTGGAGAAGTCATTTTTTTCAATGCCTAATGCTTTGTTATCCAAAGAAACGAAGATTCCTTCACAATCATCTTTGATTTATTTGACTATCTTCTTTCTCTCAGACATATTTGTTTCCCATGCCTTGAGCATGATGTCTCCTTTTATTTGTTCCGTGACAGAGAGATTTAGATTTTTCGTCACCTCTTTATTCCTTGAACATGCAACCGCTTTCTGGAAAGTATTCCTTGCTTCTTTAGCTTCCTTTTCTAGTAAAATAATATTATCAAGAGATTTTATTACCTCTTGAAAGTAATTCTTGATGATCCCCATTTTGGAGATCAGTCTCTGCTGCTCAGCTTCTATCTTTGTATGTGTTTCCAACGAGAGGGTCTATAAATATTTAAATCTATAACCCGACCTTCCATCAAATTTAACTTAGCCTGTAACTGTTCTGCATGCTACTTTTGCTGAGAAACCTGCACCTGACTTTCTTGTATCCTCTGGTTCATTTCATCCAGGCTTGATTTGAGTGATTGAATTTCTATCCTTTCGATAGCCCTGGTCTACTCCAAGATTTTAGTCACCTCTTCTTTGATGTTCTTCTCAACATTCTTTAACCGATCCTGTAATTGAGCTATCATGTTATTACTATTCTTTATCCTTGTTCTCATGTTTCCCACGGTAAAAAAATTTGTTGTTTCCATGGCTCCCATGGAACCTGCTATCTCTGTAGAGAAATCCTCCTCCTCCAAATTATGTCCATCTAGCAAGCCTTTATTCTTTTTTACCATACTCCCCTCCTTCATATACATCTCTTGTTTCAGGACAACCTTCCTTTTTCTATTGAACAAATAATCAGAAGGAGGAATCTCATCTATGGAGATAGAGGTGAGATCATCAACAAAAAGGGATCCCGTCAGTGGGAATCCAAAAGCTGACTGTAAGGGGGTTAAGGAAGCTATGGGACTTCCTAGATCTGTAGATCCTTTCCCTCCTATTACCTTAGACATATTGACATCAACACCGGGTGATGAAGGGGGAGTAATCTTACTAGACTTGGGAGGTATCCCGAACCTCCTCTCTGCTTATGTCTCTAGTTTTTTCATTCGTAAGGCCTCTTTGTTTTGTGGGGGCCTTTCAGTATCCTGTGGGACTTTTCGGGATTGCCCTTCTCTTGTGCTTCCTGTTCAAAGCCTGGGGGAATATTTTCTTGTTCCTGGGGAAGGGTGATTGCTTCTCCTTGAAGTACTTTGGGCAGACCACTTCGTCTATGCTTCTGAAAGGTCCAAAAACTAGCTTGCAAGTCGGACGACAGTGTTTGTACTCATTCTAACACCTCTTTATAAGTCTTAGTCCCTTTGAACATGTCATCCCAAGGGGAGTCCTCATGTTCATATGATTTCATATTGCAATGGGCCATGTGTTTCCCCACTAACTGGTAAGGACCGTGCTTCCTGTGCTTGAGGTCTACCAATTTGACCCCTTCGAGTGTTGCTGCTTCAACCTTGGAATGACCCAAGTTGAGAATTGAAAATTTTCCAATCTGAACGGGAAAAACAGGCCAAGATTTCTTTTGAGTTGTCTTTAATTCTATCTCGATTCCACCCATTAGTATTTGATAAGCTACCTCCCTACACACTAGTCTGTCAGGGAGGAATTTTGGGAGCACATGTGGATGAATCGAACATCCGAAAACTCTGATGTAGGAGAAATTCTCCTCTATAAACCCATCAACAATTGCCCGAAGGCTCCTTATGACCAACTCTGAAATGTAGGGGGGTGCACAGTCATATAGCATCTGGTGTAGTGGTATTACCATGAAATGACAAATCTCATAGAATGAATTTTTGGCATTTTCTTCCCAAAGTTTAGAATGATATTCATGAATAGGCTCCGGGTAAGTCATATTCCAACTCCAATTCATCAAACGGAAAGGAGTCGAGAAGCATATAACATCCATGATGTATGCATACATATAAAAGGTTGTTGTTTGGCCTTTTGATCTTGCAGACTGATACTCCATAACATCTCTCGCTATGTTATCGGATAAAATCCTATCCCAATTGAAGTTGTAACCTTCTGTGGCCTCATGCAAAAGAGGTACCCATTCCACTGGGAAGTGGGTAGGAATTTCCTTACCAAAAAGCCTACATAACATCATCACCACATAAACCATATACGCGTTTAAAGACATTGTGGTGTAAACACCATTTGTCTCGGACCTAAATTTTTCATTGTTTCTCCACCAGTATTTTATTATGTCAGGGTTCGTTTGGTCTGACTCAAAACATTCTTTCCTCTGAAACTCACTGACAAAATCTTTATTATAAATGTATTTGGGACAGGAAGACAGTTTATACATTACTTGTATATGTTCTAGTCTGAAGGAGCTAATGATGACCCCTCGACTGTCTAGAATGCTCCTCGTCTTCACGTCCGCTTGCTCTAAAGCCCAACTAATGATGTCGTTGTAAGTTATGAGTCTTGGCCGCGTAGCCACCTTGTGAAGTTCAGACTCTGCTATATCCCGGAGTTTTTTGTCAACATCATGGGGGAAGTTCTTAATCTCATAATTGTGAGTTTCGAAAATCTTCCTCCAAGATTTTATGGAATCGATGGCATGTGGTATTGTATCAGATACAAAATCTCCGTCTGGATTCGAGACCTCTGCAACTTCCTCATTTTTCTTGGTGGCTTTCTTGGGCACCATGGTGATTATACTGGACCGGAAACCTGTTTACAGAGAAAAGTGTATAAAACTGGACAAATGTGACTCGCTACAGAGGTAAAGGTTAAGAATGAACTTTGACACACAAGACCTTTATTAATCTCTAAATTTGTGTTGTAGCAAGCGTACTGATACCATCGATGAAAAATAAATGCTTTAATTTGAAAGATATGCTTAGAGATAGGAATTCACGTCAAAAATATTTGCATTTACCCGTTATTAATACTATCGTATATCAGCGATTTCGAAACTAAAAACCTGAAAATCACTGCCTTCCTTAATTCCCGAAAAGAGAAAAGAATCTTAGTCATCATTAATCATGTTTTGAAAACAACTTAATCCTTTAATCTTAGGGCTTGTTTAAAGAAAACACGATTTCGTATTTCAGAATTTCGGGGATCCTGCCATCAAGGGATATGTCACAAGTAAACCTCGGATCACAAAATTGTGATGGGATTAGCGAGGTGCAAAATGCGATTTCACATTTTGGAACTTCAGGGATCTTTCTGTCAGGGGATATGTCACAAGTAAACTTTGGATCGCAAAATTGCGATGGGATTAGCAAGGCGCTAATCATTCGTATTAAAAAAAATTAATTAATCATGATTAGTGGACAATTACTTTTTAATTTTCACTTTTCAGAAAATCGAGGACCGGGAGTTCGAAGGAGAAGAGTTTGAAAACACTTTAGCAGAGAGAAAACCGAATCATGAAAGATTAAGGGAGAGATAATTGTGTTTAGGGATTTGATTAATTACAAATTAAAGAGTGCCTTGTGGTAAACAACAAAAAAAGTAACGTTCATTTCTTCCCCATTTTTACTTTATATTTCTTAATATTTTGAAATGGCTTTGGGATTTCGGCACCGGGAAAAAGGGATAGTTGAAGATCACACCTCGAGAGGAACCGATGTTTGAAACCCGAATAGGAACGGGTGATTCTGACTCCTTTCTATTTTGGACTAAGGCGGCTCCATGGCTCAGAAAAAGATGAAGCTTCATTTTTAAAGGGTGGAAAAATTTAATCTTTGTGTCAACATTAGGCTCCATCTAGGGATCTCGTATCCTTATGGGACAAGAAGAACATGTAGACCGATTGCCTTCATTGGGTAATGGAATCAAAGATTTGTCTCTGTGAGACAAATAAGGAGAAAAAACTAAACAAGATTAGGGTCTCAACGTCAACCTTGAAAACTCTACAAAAACAAAAATTCTGACTATCCCGAGCCATGTTTTCAATAGATTTCTTATCCTAAAGCTGACCTCAAAACTGTGTAAGATAATCAAAACCCAATTAATCAATCTTATAAGGATTTTCGTGATTCTATTTGCATCAAGGCAAGTATTTACGCTGTTTCCGATAAGGAGATCTTAGAAACCTATGATAGAATCCAGCTGAAAAGAAGAGAAATTACCAGAGTATCTTTTAACTCACATATAACAACTTTTATCAGATATGAGGATATTCCTTCACTGCCAGCGAGCCTATTCAGTACCCTGGTGAAGTTATCTGACTTCCCACATTGAATTTCCTTTCACCACTTCATTTTTTGCAAGCATTTAAATGTTGAGATGAGGGAAATCAATAAGTAGGAATTTCCTTTCTTCATCTCTTTGAACTAGATGGGGGCAATCAATATTGAATTTCCTTTCACCATCTATCTGTAATTTTTTTATTTTTATTTTTTAAGATATGAAGTGGGGGAAATCAATGAGTATGTAATACATTTGGGAAGATATTTGTTTGAAAAAGGATCAAAGTCTGTAAACTCATTTAAATCACTCTGGGTCAATCTTCTCACCTGCCTTCAAAAATCAAGGGTTTCAGAGGACTTCTTAATGAAAACATTTTGACCTTTAGTCTAGGGAACTTCCTTGAGAAAAACTGATCATTTATTCCTGTTCGGATAACTAATAAGGTTAGGATTAACCTAGATATGTTTACGATCCAGCTAGAGTCAAAAAATGAAAAAACACGACCTGCTCTCTTTCATGAAAATATGTTCGAGAGTTTCCAATGACCGAAGCGAGACCCCTCCGTTCTCAGGAAATTTCATTATTAGACGTCTATGATCAGGCAAGAAAAGGATTTACTGTGGCCAAGGAGGAGGGTAAAGCGGTTTAGGCAAGCTTCTGTACATATGG
>ML783398.1:2314781-2340638 GCA_009831015.1 Picea engelmannii | reverse complement strand
AGTTTTTATCCGGAATTAAAAAAAAAAAAAAATGGGATTTCATGCCTTTATGAGCTCTTATATTGCCAGTCCAAATATTATTCATTCATTACCTTTTTCATTGGGTCGGCCATCTGTAGTTGTCAATTCCTACCATGTCGGCCTTCCCTGTGTCAGTTTCAAATCATATTCATGTTTTACTCTATCCTAAATCTGTTACTTATTTTGTGTCGTTGATGGGGGATACATCAAGGCCCTCCTATGATGAGTCTCTTCCTGTCGACTTCAACTCATTATCCAGGGACGAGACTTAGAAATCATTTAGTACCTTAGAGCCTGCATGCCTTAATGGCAAGTTTCTTCACTCTTGACAGTGGATTCACATCATTGGTCCCTGATCAAAAGATTCCATTGAATGTTTGAATTCAACTCATTTATTCACATTCGTTGTATTTTACTATAGTATCTTGGGAGTCATTGACATCAATGGTGATTTCCCTCGCGCTTGTTAACAGTTTTTCATTGATGACCGGTAATCAAGCGGTTTCTGACCATGTTCGACTTCAACACCTGTAATCACATGGATAGATTCATACTTATAGATGACGGGTTTGAAGACCCTGGATCTCATCATTCATGGTCCATGTTGTGATGGAATATTGATTATTTGTATTGACACATAGATCCACTTTGTATGTCTCATGGCTATGGTTGCATCTGAATTTTTCTCATACATAGATCCATAGTGTATTCCTAGTGGTTATGTAACATTTTGATGACATGGATCCACACTGTATTATTAGTGGCCATGAATTACACTTATGAGTTCAATCATTTGTAGTCTGAACATGGGAATGCCTACTTAAGATACAGTATCGTATTGTGCAGATGCTTGCTTGTTTGTAGGTTTCCGATTGGTGTGTTCTTTGTTCCCGACACACACACGTATTTTACAAAGTATTTCGGTCGTCACAAATTCCGACCTCATACTTTGGGGGGCATTCTATTACACATTATTTTGGTCACTCTGATGATGACTTTACAAGCATGTAATCAGGCCCTCAAAATCCTCTTTTGCCTGAGAAAAGTGACTACTTTCCTCCCCTGCAAGACTAATTTTTAGAAGGACGTCACAGGTTACCCATAGTGTACAGTGCGGAAATCCATGATTTCTGTAGGCTTCTCTATAGCTGGCCTGTGGGATTTCCTTAGGCTGCTATGTCGGAAAGGTGTGATGACGTTTGAAAGCCAAAAGATGAAAGAGGTTCAAGAAGTTTCTAGAAGGGGAATCTTCTGGTATGTGAGGTGGTGTCCATATGGTTATGCTCCTAATGACTTCTCTGATCTGGTGGGATCATACTCATACCTTTAACCACTTCAACTTCTCCTATATAATAATGGGCTTCTCATGAAAAAGTTTAATCACAGTTAAGAAAAGTTGAGCAAAGGATTGCTAGAATAATTGGTTGGAGATTGTGTGAAGAATATTATTTATGTTGATACTTGAGGTGTACATTTTCCCATCAAGATTTTGAAGATCATATTCATGCAAATCTCGGAACAATTATATGTGTGTGTTGGAACAAAGGACCACTAAAAGGGAACTTGCGACATCAAGGAATTTTGGTTGTATCTTCCACTTTTATTCAATATAATACAGTGGCATGTTTCTTTCCCATAAAATTATTCTTATTTTATTACATGACTCCTTGATCATATGTTTAAGTTTTCATTGAATCTATCATAGTTTCTTTCATTTCAGTTGGTTTGTTTCATTGTAGATTTGGTTTCACAAGAGCACTGGAGCGAAGTGGGAACAACAAAGATATAAGGAAGCGATCTCAAAGGTAAGTCATCAATTCCTTCTTTGACACTTAGATCAATGATTGTATCTTAGGGAAAGCTTCATGTCCTATCATGTTTTGTTCTAGATCCAGATGGATCTAGGGAGATTAGTTTATGTCCGCATTTACCGATTTATCCTATAACACTAGGAATACAGATTGTAGTAGCTGCCAGTTGTTGCTTCTCCCCAGACTTGTGCACTTGCCCAGTTTCTGCAGTGCACACCTCTTCCTAACTGAAATTTCAAGATGTCTGGTACAAAATGAGTTCTGACTACTTGTATTTATATTGTTTTCCTGATCTGTCTCGGCCGACTTCTCATTCTGGATGCTAAATACTTAATATTTATTATTTCCTTGAGCTGACTTGTCTTCTAGGGTTAGGTTTAACACTTTAGGGATTCTTCTTGCTTCCCGAAATATTCTATTCTCGTCAGGGTTACATGTGGAGGTAAATACCTCTTGCAACTACCATAATATCAGCATGGGGAGTACAGGCTAAGGGTGCACATGTTGAATGTCCACAGAGTGAAGAATTTATACTTTCATCTGAGACTAGAACTAGAGGGAGACATGGAGACCATTCCTTATAGAAGCGAGGAGTTCATAAGCGACCTTCGCGGGTGTGGAAGCCTAAGAGAAAAAAACATCATTTAGTTATGGGAATGGATGTTGGCTTAGAAGAAGTGTGAAACCTTTCACTCTGTGCTTTGGTGGGTAGGTTTTCTTATCGATCTCGGTGCAACCAAAATATTTCATAATGGATGAAATGGTATTGGGATCCTGTTCTGGTTTATTCACCAGAGGTAATGTCTTTACTGAGAGGTTGGTTAGGTTTTATTTTAAAGATCCCAAAGGAATCGGAGAGTATCTTAGAAAATTATTGTGGCTATGGGGGTGGAAGTATGATGCTGAAGCGGTGGCGCATCAGTTTCGACCCATCGATGAAGTACTTCAGCTTCCACCACCTATGAGTCCTTCTCTCGGGACTACCACTTCAGCTATGGAATGCCAAGGCATTGGAGATGATAGGTAATTCTTTAGGTCATTTTATTAAGATAGATGAACAAGATTAACTTTCTGCAGATAAGAGAATGGATAAGGTGCTTGTCGAGGTAGAAATTCATGTAGGGTTACTGGAAACTCTGGATATAGAGTGGAGGGGTCATTTTTTTTTTCAGTGGTTGGACTACCTAGGCCTCCCATTTCGTTGTTCGCTCTGTAGATGAACCAAACACCTTCGAAAGGATTGTACATGAACTTATGGGGATTTAATGGAGGATGAATTCTCGGAGGATATTCCCATTGACAATGACTCTCCATTGTTGGATTCTCAAGATCTGGGAGGTTATTCTGGTATAAGGAAAGAGGAGAGTCCAGAACCAGTGATTACTACTTTTATTGGTAAGCTAAAAATATTTTGTCCTTCACTGTACAATTCACTTTCTGCTTGGGAAAGAGATCATTTAGATAGTTTTTTCCATACGTATTTGGTACACCAGCCAGAGGTAGGTAAAGAAAAAGATTTAGAATCTGTCCAATTTCCCCCTGTCCTAGCTGACTTACGACTTATGACCACTCCTGGGCCAGAAATTATTCAAGAGATGAGTTCACCTTTCCTCCCCAATTCCTTAGTTGAGGAAGATTCATAAATAATTTCGGGTTATGGTGAACCTAACAATAGTCATCACTCTTTGGATAGGATTATTTCAGCTTTAGTTCCCTCCTTTAGTGATAACACAAGTCCCATCCCTCTCTCGACCTACTTGAGGAAGGAGGTAGTGTTTAGAACTATCACTATGGGACAACATAGTGATCCCTCGGGTGATGAGACTGCTACAGGGAAGGAACCAACATAGTCGCGGGTTTTAGGTTTTGAATTATCTCCTATCAAAACCAGGAGTGCCTGTAAAAGGGTGGGAAACTTTGATTCTTTATCTGCAAGACAAGCTACTACAAACTTAGAACAGGGGGCGCTTATAGGCATGAAATCCCTTGCAAGGGAAAAATCATGATACTACTCTCTCTCAATATCTCAGGGGTGGGAGGCTCCCTAAAAATGGCCTCCATGAGAATACTTTTTTCTAAAACTCATCCCAATGTAATTTTTCTACAAGAAACTCTGGTGGCTGCAGAAAAGGCAAGAAAATTTATGTACATGCTCAGACCTGAGTGGACGATTTGTGCAGTGAGCTCTGTTGGAAAGTATGGTGGGATTCTAGTGTCTTGGGATCCTAATTTCTTTGACTTAGTGTCGATCCTAAGTTGTGGCGACATTTTTTTGTCAGTTACTAGCTTAGCGGATAAAAGGAAGGTGTTCCTCCTAAATGTATATGGACCTTGTCAAGATCACAATAATTTCTGGGAAAAATATAATGGAAGGGGATTATTAGAACATGATGATTTGATAATGGCAAGGGATATGAACTTCAAGAAAAATTCAGAGGAGGTTTGGGGAGTGTCAGCATTGGTAGATCCACTGGCGGTCTTTTTTAAGGAAATTTTTTCAAAAAATAGTTTGGTGGATATGGCCCCTGCCAAGGTGGTCCCGACGTGGAGAAATGGTAGGTCTAGAGTTGAAGGCATTACAAAAATATTAGACATAATCTACGTGGCGGAGGATCTTATCACATCCTCTTGTAGATATAGAGCTTGGGTTGATTTTCCTTTCATATCTGATCATGCTCCAGTTTTCCTTCAGTTGGGCGAAGGTCTTACATCGGAAACACATCCTTTCAAGATAAATCCTGCCTCGTTACGAGATGTATCTTTTGATACACTGGTTCGTGAGTTTTGGAGCGATGTAACTTTGCAACAAACAGAGGGAGCACAAAGAATACTAGTAGAGAGACTAACAAATCTGAAAGCTCGGGTGAAGGCTTGGTCAATGGAAAAACGTTTTCGGGAATGTTTAGATATGGATAAGCTTGAAGAAGGTTTAAATATTTTATTTATATAGAAGGCACAGGGTTTACAGAATGCGGATTTTGAGAAACAGGTGATGAAACTGGAGGCTGAGAGGAAAAAACTTTTATTGGAGGAGGAAGAGAGATGGCGGCATAAGAGTAGGGCTATCTGGATTACAAGTGGAGACAAAAACAAAAAATTCTTCCATCGATTCGCCAGTTTCAGAAGAAATAAAAAACACATATGGGATATTAAGGATGAAGCGGGTCAGCTCTATATGAATAAAGAGGCCATAAAGGATGAAGCAATCAATTTTTTTAAATCTTTCTAACAGGATAATGGAACAAATAATATTGGTGATCAGGTTGGTACAATAGGGCTATTTTCTAGAATGGTGACGAAGGAGGAATTTTTAAATCTAGAATATCGTTGTGCTAGGGAGGAAATTCTAGAGGTTTTAAAAGGTTTTTCAAAGGATAAAATTCCTAGGCCTGATGGCTAGACTGTAGAATTTTTTCTACATTTCTTCGATCTGGTCGAGTAGGATTTTCTCGATGTTGTGGAGGAGTCTAGAATCAAAGGCGAGGTAATAAAATAGATCAACTCAAATTTCTTAGCACTGATTCCTAAAGTTAATTGTCCCAATACTTTTAATGATTTTCACCCAATCGTTTTGTGCAATTTATGCTACAAGATCATTGCAAAAATTATAGCTAAGAGAATCTGGCCTATACTCTCTTGTGATTTATCTGAGGAACAACTGGGCTTTCTCAAGGGAATGCAGATCTTAGATGCTATTGGCACGGCACAAGAGTGTCTGTACAACATAAAATAAAAGAAAATTCAAGCAATTATTCTAAAGCTAGATCTCAAGAAGGCATATGACTTCATAAACTAGGACTTTTTGAGGTTATTCCTTCTACAATGTGGTTTTGGTTTTCCAACTACAAATTGGATAATGGGATGCGTAACCTCCACTGTTTATGAAATTTTGATCAATGTGGAGGCAACAAAATTTATTCAGAGTAGAAGAGGACTTAGTCAGGGTTTCCCATTGTCACCCTTCCTCTTCATCCTTGTGATGGAAGGCCTTAGTCTTCTGCTAAAAAAAGGTCAAGCTGATGGTGTGTTGACATGGATAAAGGTACCGCAAATCATAAAGGTTTCTCTTTGTGGATGATGTGATTATTATGTCAAAAGCTACGGTATCCGAATGGATCGAGATCAATAATATACTTAGTGTTTTATGTCAGGTGTCGGGGCTGAGAATTAATGTTCAGAAGTCTACCTTCCTTCACACTGGAGTCTAACATGAAATTCTCGATGAGTTAAAAGTTTTATTTAATTTTGACTTCAAATATCTTTCGGAAGGATTTAAATATTTCGGGTACTTCCTAAAACCAGATAGCTACAAAGCAGAGGACTGGCGATGGCTCATTGAAAAAATTGATTTTAGGATTAATCATTGGTGTAATAGGCTGCTAAATTTGGGAGGCCAATATGTTTTGGTAAAAGAAGTATTGAATAGCTTTCCCGTATACTAGATGGCCTTAGCTCATATTCCGCTTTCTGTTCTAAAAAAGATCTGTCAGATGGTATTTTCCTTCATGTGGTTAGGCAACAAGAAAAAACGAAGCTATCATTTGCGTAACTGGGAGACTGTCTCGAGGCCTAAACTTTATGGAGGATGGGGGTTTAGAAACATCTTTATTTTCTATAGGGCACTGGCGACTAATACTTTATGGAGAGTATTGACAAAGAAAGGAATATGGCATCAGGTGATAAAAGAAAAATATTTGCTTCATGGATCGGTTCATACATGGTTAAGATCGACCTCAATGGTCTCGGCCTATGGATCACAGACTTGGAAAAATTTGATTAATTCCTTACCACTGGTTTTACAATGGCTGGCATGGAACTCAGGCTCAGGACATTCTATCGTTATTAGGAAAGATGTCATCTAGGGAATGGGGAAGGACTCTTTGTTATCAAAGGACTTAGTTGATACACTTAACCAAAAAAATGTTCACCTGCTATATCAAGCGGGATGTGATTTTACATAGGGAACAATATGCTCAAATTGGTTAGATAGTGCATCTTTGGGGCTCGAGGGAGACTCAACATCTGACTAGGAAAAGTACAGAAAGAATTTGATAGGATCAGGGATCCACCTTCATGATCGCCCAGATGTTTTATTATGGACAAGAGGTGATAATTCAAGACAACTAACTGTCAAAAATGTTTACAATGCAGTTGCTGCAAAACTTTGGAAATTTAAAATAGGTGGGTGGAGGAACAAACTGTGGAAATGGGACTGTCCATTAAAAATCAAGTTATTTGCATGGTTGGTAGCTGAAAATAAAGTTCTAACTTGGAAAAATCTACAAAAAAGAGGCTAGGGATTTGTTGCCTCTGCAAAGGTAAGAGGGAATCTTGTAAGCATCTCTTTGTGAATTGTGCTTTCACTATTTCAGTTTGGAATAGGGTTAAAACTGTGCTAAAACTCACGAATTGATGGAATGGTCTTACAGTGAATGAGTTCTTCGAAAACTGGGCAAAACCAAATATTGATTATCCTACTCTGCTAGCCTTTATATGTTGGTTTATTTGGCTTGATAGAAACTTGACAATCTTTGAGGCAGGGTCTCCATCTATACATAAGATAACATTCCAAGCTATTGGTGCAGCGAGCAACTATAGAATTAAGAAAAAAGAAACTCTTCCTAGAACTGCAACTGTGGATATTCCAGAAGACAGAGTCATTGGATGGTTCAACAGGGAAACACAACAACATGGCGAACAAAGTGGGGCAGGAGGTTTGATAAAGATCAATAGTAACACTTCATATAAGTGGACTCTAAACTATGGTCGAGGAACACACACTAGGGTAGAACTCATGGGTGTTTGGGCCTCTCTAATCTTGGCTGCAAGATTGTCAATTCCAGATTTACATTTGCTAGGGGATTCTAAGATAGTTATTGAGTGGCTTAATCAGAAAGGAGTTCTTCAGGTTGTATCCTTAGAAAGATGGAAGGAAAGGATTAAAGACATTCTCAAATACTTTAGGAGTATATCATTTGCTCATATTTATAGAGAAGAGAATCAAGAGGCAGACATATTATCAAAATTGGCTCTAACTACACTGCCTAGAAGCATAGCTTTCAACCATTGGGAGGGTGGACATGAGGGGCCCACTCTATACTTAAATATTTTTTAAATATATCAGAGAGAATAAATCTTTTACACTCTAGTAATAGTTGTTGCTCTTAGTAGCTATAGTTTGCAGCAAAGTATGAGAGATATTATTTCTTTTTTGAATTTTGTCCTCTTATGAAATGCAGGGGAAAATGCCTATATTGTAAGTTTTTAGTTTGGAACTCAATGTTAGTTATGTATGGTGCCATAAATAGCACAAGAACTCAAGAAACTATGTTGTAAGACCAGTTGTAAGAGAACATATTATAATGAAAAATTCCTTATGAAAAAAAAAATATAAACATACAATAATACAAATATGTATGTCATACTACAAGTATTTTTCACATTTGAATCAATATGTTAGTCGATTTAATAGTAATGCGGTCCAACGAAGAAGTTGGGTACATTATAATTATAATACAAAATTTTATTAACATCACTTATATTATGTAAAGTTAAAATGAAAATAACGTTTGTGGATTTTATTGTAATTAAAATAATTATATATATATATATATATAGTGCCTTATAGATAGTCACCACCGAGTTATATATTTATTTTTTAGATTGTTCAAACTAATAGATAGATACCATCAAGTTATAAAAATATTTGTTTTCTGAATAACTTATTTCAATGGTTTACTTTTATATTATTTTCATTTCAATTAAACAAACAAATGCACAACCCACCACATCACATCACATGATTATTGAAAAAACAATAAATTTTTTATTTAAAAAATTAATATAAGTAGAATTAAAAGTGTTTGAATTGAAATTTAATTATTTAATTAAATTTTTTAATAAATTTTAATAAATTCCTTACGTGATGTCTTCTTAAATGATTTGAACTTATTTTATTTTTTTGACAAGTTTATTTTGTATTAATGATGTGTTTAGCTATTCATGATGTTTTTAAAATATACTACAACCAATCACATTCAAATCATATTCCCTCAACTAAGATGATGAGAGTTGGGATATATATTTTGCCAAAATTGTACAAAGTTTACACTTGGCTCCAATATAGTTGTTCACTATACTAACACCTACATCAAGTGTAATTGACAAATATGATAATGAAATTATGTTAATGTTTACTCCTTACTTGGCTTTCCAATATATACTTGTTGACTATACTAACACCTATATAAGTTTTATTTATAAATATGATAATAAAATTATGTTAATGTTTATTTCTAACTTAAATATTATAATAATAATAATTTATTTTTAAGATCACGGTCAAATCAGATACCAAATTGATATATGAAATCTTCTTGTTTATGGGACAAAAGACCCCTCCACCCAGTTATTAAAAAAAATTCCATTACTTTATTAATGTCTTTTTTTTTTTAATTTCTCAAACCTATAAATTATTTATAAAAATTTTTTACATTAAAATAATAATTTATACAACAATACAAATAACAAACAAAAATAATCCAATTAATTTTTAACTCGATTGAATACGATACTTAAAATTCCAAAGATCTAAATACATTTAGCTGCTGGACACCTTGTATACCGTGTGCTGCGTGACCTCTGTGCTGTTCGAACCCGCAACCAACAAGAGGCAGAAGAGATAAGAACGAGAGATATCAACAGATYGGGTTGCTTGATAGGAACGCCCTGGTCCTTACCTAATACGCAACAGTTCGATCCACGTGGCCAAGTCGTGGATTCTGAGCAGAAAWAGAAATCGCCAGCTGGAATGTAAGAATAAGTGCAGCGTTTGTAGAAWAATGGTGAGYGTTTTGTTTTTGTGTGGCAAGTTGAAACTCTTATCCGACACGTGTAATAGTTTAGTAGGATGGAGTTTGACTATGATGTAAAGGAATRATACACCAATGGTCAAGATCTATCCCATCACCCTCATTTGAATTCACTTATTCAAATGAGGGTTCCATTTTGTGTTTTATTGCCAAGTGGGGTCATTAGACATGTAAACTCTAAAGCAATCTAAGGTATGATAATATGTGTCATAGTTAAGGGACATGTTTGTAATGTAGTGTTATTAAAGTATTTAGGTGTTAAGGTGCAAGGTTGAGGTGTCTTTTCATTTGTTTAATCTAAGTGTATGGTGATGAATTCTTCTGGTAAGATCACATCCACATCAAAATGTAAATCCGGTTATTATTGCGATTTGGTTTATTGTATAAAGGAAATGTCTTTTTGTCAGAGTTGGAATCATGTTGTTCTCAATAATGTATGTTGGAGGAGTTCAAGATAATAATACCATACACATAATGGTGTTTTTGGGTTCTATATTTAAGGTTAAAATTGAATAGTTAAATAAGAAAATCTTGTTGTAAGTGTTATTATTGAAATTTCGTCCGCAAATGGTTATAAGAGTCATACAATTGGTTATAAAATTGATATGCGCAAAAACACTACAGGAAGTGTGCGCACGTGCACAGGTCAAAGAAGCAAAAAAACCACACATGCGCTCGATACATGACTGTGTACGATAAAAGCTGCACAGTCCTGTGAACGACACATTTATGGTTCTTGTGCGCCTCTCACCCACTTCTGGTTCAGCTCCCAAGTCGATTTGACCCTCAAATCCGAGCTGAATCCGAGCGGGGAGCTGGTCAAAGACCTAAGAGTGCCCTAAGGGCCCCTTGTTCACACTAAAGACGTGTTGGATAATGCCTCAAAGATTTGCTATAAAAAGAGGCCATGGGTGCACTATGAATTCAAGAATCTTATTGTATTGTTATGCTGTCTCTATTCTCCTACAAGGAACCTCTTTCCTTCTTGGAGCATAATAGCATCATCTCATTAAGCTATTCACCTCACCTCTTGAGGGAGTAAGCTTGGATTTCTTCACAATTCACTTTCTAGTTTTCCATTTGTAAGAAGATCTCTCACATAGGGGACTCAAGAACTCTCCGTAGGAGGAAGAGGGGATCCATAAGTCCCCCTTTCTCTTTGGTGTTTGCCCACTAATATAATTTCTCCATTGGTGGCATGAATATTGGTCAATTGTTTGATTGGTTTTGGTTCTAATTTCCTTATACATTTTAGTTTCATTTCTTTAGCTGTTATTAGCTTAGTTGTTTTTTTATTTCATGTGATTGAGTCATTTGATTCATACACTAACTTTTGTCCTGTCCAACAGACCCAACTGGACTTGCAAGTGTCCCTCTTTTGCTCATTCAAGTGGCGAAAATGATACAATAGATTGGTGACCATACTGGGGAAAGGTATCAATTTCCTCCCTATTTGGGTTCTTTGAGCACTTCTTTTTTACCTATTTACCTTGCAGGGATCATAACCGGCCCAACCCTACCTGCAAAGAGCTGAATTCAGAGCTGGAAGAGGAGAATTTCATTTAAAATTTTTCTCCCGGACAAGTATTAGAACGTGTGCAGGTTTTCCAGACCACAGGCGCGCCTTCCAAGCATTGTGCGCCAACAACACTGTGTTTCTCAGCACATTTTACGCACAATGCGCCAAAAGGTCATCGGTTCTCTGGGCATTGGCGCCACATGCGCCTCTGTCTAAACTGTGACCCGTGCATCTGTCCAGAAATCCAAGATTGTAAGAGTTTTTTGTGATGTCCAGATTCTATGCAATTTGTAAATGCACCACACTTCGATTCCCTCTCCACATGAAGGGTTAGTCAAAACATAGACACTTAGGGGGTTAAAATGAACCATATTTCTCCTCTTTTTTGCTTTCATTTGCCACATGGATGGCTTCTTTTGATTGCAAAAGTTAAGTTAAGATCATTTACTATCACATATATAAACACTTGCATTGGGACCAGAAATCAAACTTCAATCATTGAGTATGCTCTTCTCTCACAGCATAGAGCGATCTTGAGAATCATAAAAACGATTGAGAGAAGATTTTGTCTTCCTTAAAACAAAATCTTTAGGAGAGGACAAAGCCCCCCTAGGGCTCCTCTTAGTTTCTTTTGAAAACATCTTAAATTTGTAAGAGCCCATAGATGCTCACATGTTGCAAAGATAGGATAGTTTTTGAAGCTACTTTCTTAGTTTACATCACTAGGGGAGTTTAAAGATTATCGTAACGATGCCATACATGCCCACATGCTTGCAATCTATGATAGTATTTTGAAACTTTATTAGATTAAATCACATTAGGGAGTTTAAAGGATTGGTAAGGACCCACATGTCCACATGCTAGTTCTTCAGGGACTTTAAAATTTCACAAGGTTGTACCAATGACATTTAGTAAGATAGGTAATCAAGACTTGTAAGGACCACACGAAGTCCACATATTGCAAGGTGACACTTAACTTATTAAAAATTTGGCACATTTTATTACTTCTTCACACACAAAGTCACTACTCACTCACATAATTTCATCTCGAATTGTGGAGGTTGAAGTAGGTTTCCTCCAAAGGAATCCCGAAACATTCCACTATTTTTTGAAGGAATTACCCACCCCCAATCTCTCAAACAACCACATCTAAATTTTTTCTACAAACTCACTAAGTTTTCCTCCACAGGGGGTGCCAAAATAATTTTTTTAGTCTAGGTAGGTTCTCGGGGATAGGCATCCAAATAACTCCTCGTTATCTAGTTCTCACATCTTCAAACATTAGAAGTTGATAAATATGGAATTTTAAAATCCTCCAAGTCAAATGTTCCTATACCATAAAGCAGGGAGATACCAGTGAAGGGTTGAAGGCCAAGGTCTGGTTGTTCTATGCGTCCCCCCTTGAGGCACCCACCTTTTGGAAGGGATCCAACCCGTGACCCATTTCTGAGGCCAAAAATATAAATGTCGCACTTTGATCGAGGTACCTAGTGGCCAAATTTTAGGACATCTACCCAGGTGGCAATTGTGGGCTACAATTGCACTTTGATCAAATTTTGTATGGCTATTGGGAAATATCACTAGCTCTTTCGGGGTATGCACCCTCTACCCCTCATTATAACTGATTGTTTCATCCTTCATTAGTTCCTCTTTTGGTGGCTTCATACCCCACTGTTGAGTGTTATTGGAAGGTCCAGTGCTATTTGAGACGTCTTACGTTACATCTCTATGGGACACAAACATTTGTTTTCTTTGTTCTCCCATGCAGACAAAATCCACCTACCCACATGTATGCTTCTTTTCAATTGATTTATGTATGATTCTCTCTTGATTACAGATGATTGTGAGATATATTGTGAAAGTCCAAATTATACAAGTCTCTTGTTCATTTATTGCTCTCATCACCATCTGCACCCATTCACTTTGCTAGTGGGACATCATAAGGGACCCACAGAATCTCCGTCGTTCCAGACGCTTGCAAAATCTCCCTCCTATCCTAGGAGGATTTCCTAGTTTCACCAACTCACTGACTCAACCATCTCACACCCCTGTGAGTGCTACCATTTTGGGATCAACTTTGCTTGGGTCCACTTCCGAAGGTTATCCATCCACTAGCTCTCCTTCATAAGGAGGCGGAGGGTACACTTCTTCCCAAGGGAGAAGTACACCCCCACCAAACCCCTCTCAAAGGTCAGGTCCACTACCTGCTCACACCATGGCTGGAACTAATCCTCCAATGCCACTCCATATACCATATTTGGTCCCCCTCAACATACCGGATCTGAGTAAGGTCATGAATGATCCTATATTGCATGACCCCACATGGCCTTCAATGCCTACCAAACTACCTTCGGACATTCTCAAGTTTGAAGGAAAGGCGGGAGAACATCATGTCAACCATATCATGACCTTCCACCTATGGTGCTCTTCAAACATCATCATGGACGACTCCGTCCGATTAAGGTTATTTCATCGCAAACTCTCTGTCCCATCAACCAAGTGGTATGTGGACGAAAAATTAGGGTCCCATGTGACTTTTGAATCATTGGCCAAAACGTTTTTGACCTTCTTTCAACTACCAGTTCGTCATGACAATGGTATCGAACTGCTTTCGAAGTTTAAACAAACCTCAACCACACATATCACTAACCACATTCATGAATGGCAGCGACGACGTAGTTTATGCAAAGTATAAACCACCAAAGAACAATGCCTCGATTGGTTTCTCAGATCACTCATCCCTCTCCTTGCCAAAGATGTGGCCTCCACCTTCCCCCAAACTAAGGAGGCAGCCATCAGCAAGGCTCAACAATATGACCTCACTTATACACAGTACTTCCTGATGCCCCAAAACTCATACCATTTGGCCAGGACAAACCTGGGATGTCTCACTCAGTGGACAGATTAATTGGTACCACAAAACACCAAAATCCGTACACCCAACCACTACCTATGTACAGTACACCTCAATATCCGCTGATATATGGAGGACCCCCTTATTGTCCTCCTCCCCCTTATCAACAACCATACCCTGTTTCCCTTCCTCCACCCATAAGTGGACTCTCGCTGGCACCCATAATGCGCCTGACTGTTCAACCAAGTTCTGGTACCCCCTCTACCTCATCTTACACCCTGAGCACTAGTGAAAGTGCTACACCTACCTATGTACCCTATGGATCATTGCCACAAAATAATCTATATTTTCCATTTCTTAGTCCTCCACAACCCATTGCTCCTCCACAAGGACAACCACACATTGGGGTTAACTTTGTTCAACCCTCTCCCATTCAAAAATTTCAAAATTTTAAACAACTGAATACGACAAATCCGTCCCATCAGCCAAATAATGCCAAAAAGAAAGGAAAAAACTGAAACAATAATAATCTAGGACCAGGGGGAAACCACCCCCAACAAAACCAACCTGTTGGAGGCAACCAGAATCAAGGGAACCCAAACCCCCAAAGGGGAAATAAAAAACGCCAAGGGAGGAACAACAACAACAACCTCCAAATGAACTTCCCTTGTGCTCTTTGAAGTGAGCATGGTCATTATACCCACCATTGCCCCAAAATTTCCAAATTCAAACAGATGAAATATTTCTTGTACACGCCACGTCCCCCAACCCCGCCTACCCCACAACAGTAATCACAACAACCACCCCCGACTGTGTTGCAAAACCCCATTCCACACCAAGGTGTGATGAATACTGACTAGGAAATGCATCCTGCCCCACCACCGATGGGACAATATCAAAACCCTGGAAATTTGGCGGATCGCACTATCCTCCTCACTAGCGAAGAATAAATTCTTCCACAAATGCACAGTTGTCAATAAAGTGCACCCTCTGAATCTACTCCCACCACTTTAGAAGCATCTATAGTTATAGTCAGACAACCTTTGATGATTCCATGCCCTAACATTGAACCACCCATTCGTATTCCTCGCATACCATTATGACGAAATTTCAATAACCCTCAGGCTAGGGCGACACACAATTTGTAAGGTAGATAGAGAGGTAGTGGGGGGGCCCAGAGGGCCCATAGTGATAATAGTGGATTCATTCAATGTAAGGTGGACTAGGTCCACTATATTATTAAATAAGGCCCACTATGGTAGTTATATATAATAAATGTAAGAGGACTTCTTAGAAGGTTCTACTTCTAAAAGATTCCTCCTCTAGAATGTTCTTAGGTGATGGTAGCACTATATAAAAGGGTTCAAGCAATGTAATGAGACATGAAGATAAGTATTGTATTTGGAGCGGTAGCTCAATAGGAGGATGCCACCTCGAAGAGGCAAGTGAACATGAGAGGATCCCTTCCATAATAGGATCCATTGTATGGTGTTGTCCTACCTCAAGGGTTTGATAATAATAAAGTGTGATTTCTTCTATCTTGCTTTGTGGATCTATTGTGTATTCAGTATTTGTGGTGATAGATCTATTTAGGATCTTAACAAGTGGTATCAGAGCACTTTCCTTGGCCAGAGTTGTGGGCAAATATTTTTTATTTTTGCAGATTTTTTTTTCGGAGAAGAAAAAAGAGGGCCGCGACATTCCAGACATTTTCAGTATATTTCTGTGTAAAATTTGCAAAAAAGGGTTGTAGATCTGAGTTCCTCTCAGAAAAACACCCAAATTAAAAAAAAAAATCATCCAAAACGGAGTCCGGAAGGTCAAGATATTGAGGTTTTAAAATCTGCAATTTTTCAGGGTTTTTCTGTGGACGGCGGCGCGATTTATTTTTATTTCTGTAAAATTTGGGGGCCGAATTTGCCCAAATAAATTATAGATCTGAGTTCCTCTCACAATTTCACCCAATTTCAAAAAAAAAAATCAGCCGAAACGGAGTCCGGGAAGTGAAGTTATGAGCATTTTAACTTCAGTTTTAGGGTTTTTCCAGAAAAAACCGTGATTTTCTGCCGTAACTTATTGGGTGAGTTCATAGGATGCTTACATGGCTATTTATTCTCAAAACCTAAAAGAAATTCTTGAATCATTCAAAGCTCAATTGTTTGACACATTGGATGTATTTGCACATGGCCTCACAGACCGCCTCACAGACAGTCTCACAGATGGCCTCAATGATAGTTTTCATAGTATTCAAGATTCATTGAATAACATGCAGGAGATATTTCTTATGGATGGCCTCAGGGATGAATATAATCAAGAAATATATGTTTGGTATGATTTTGAGGCAGATTGTGATGATTGGTATATGGATAGTTTTCATTTCTGGGATGACAACCACTTCCATATTTTATTTGATGACTCTACTCCACCTTATGTAGACAACATCAAGGTCCCACATCAAGAGCTAGTCACCAGCGTTCAGTCTGCATATTCTACAATGGTATTATTCCTTCCAGATTCTGCTACAACCATTTTTCCACTATGTGGATGGATCTTCTTATTTGGATCCACATGATAGGTGTCAGTCTTTGGAGCATCATTTAGAGTTGGTTATTGGGTTCCAAAATCTTCTATGGGGATTTCATATGAGCACTTGGACACGGGACCCGTGCTTACAATGGTGGTTGGACTACTTTAGCATGGTGGATTTCCTTTCTACATGGAACTTTGGTTCTTCAGTCTTCTTTAGCATTACGGTCCACAATTATCCATGGGACCCTGGTATATGGTTGTACATCAAGCGTTGAGGACAATGTTTTCATAAGGGGGATGGAATGTAAGGTAGCTAGAGAGGTAGTGGGGGGGGCTTGAGGGCCCATAGTGATAATAGTGGATTCATTCAATGTAAGGTGGACTAGGTCCACTATATTATTAAATAAGGCCCACTATGGTAGTTAGATATAATAAATGTAAGAGGACTTCTTAGAAGGTTCTACTTCTAGAAGATTCCTCCTCTAGAATGTTCTTAGGTGATGGTAGCACTATATAAAAGGGTTCAAGCAATGTAATGAGACATGAAGAGAAGTATTGTATTTGGAGCAGTAGCTCAATAGGAGGATGCCCCTTCGAAGAGGCAAGTGAACAGGAGAGGATCCCTTCCATAATAGGATCCATTGTATGGTGTTATCCTACCTCAAGGGTTTGATAATAATAAAGTGTGATTTCTTCTATCTTACTTTGTGGATCTATTGTGTATTCAGTATTTGTGGTGATAGATCTATTCAGGATCTTAACACAATTACAGTCTGGTCGATGACTTGACACAATCTTCTGCAACCATGTCAGTCTTGGAGGTCCTCCAAACCTGTCCCACTCAACGAAAATCATTTCTCTCCACCTTGGGGGTAGTCGACCATGTTGATACTAGACTCATCACATTTGATATAGATTGTGGGGAACCCCGTCTCCCCGCTTTGGTAGCTTTCCAGATACTAGTCAAAATTCGGAACATCATAGTTCATCGATGCATCATTGATGAAGGTGCATCCACATGCATCATGTCCAAAATGGTATGGCATAAACTTGGCTCCCCTAAGCGAATACCATCAACCATCCCTTTGAGAGTTTATGATGGATGACCATCCTCTCTTGAAGGGCTCTTTCAAAATGTCCCCATTGAACTCGGGGGAAAAACCATTCTTATTGACATTGAGGTTATCGATGCTCTGCTCGATTAGAACATCTTGTTTGGATGTAGCTACATGTACACTATGAAGGCTGTGGCCACTTATGTGTTTCGAACGATGATGTTCCCCCACAATGGGAAGATCATCAACATCTACCAAGTTTCACATTACGAGCCTAACCATTCCTCTAACATTGATAACATCCTACCTCTTGTCCACACTAATTCCGATGCCTATCCACTCATAGAGATGGACCCCATAATTTTCAAGGACCCATCCTTGCTGGGGACATATGATGGAGCACCACCGCTCATACACCCCTCGACACAAGTGTGTGTTGTATCTTCCGATGGAACTGAACCTGGAGATACCATTCCTCCCACAGAGGCTTCTCCACCCCTCGACGTCGCACCAGTTGAAGAAATCCTACCTAAGAAATTACCTGAGAACTCTACGACACCACTTGCCCCCGATTTCACCCTTCCACAAGGACAAATCCCGGTTCGGGAGACAATCCCCCAAGCCCTCACTCAAATTCCCCCTCTTCTACCCCCCACCGGGCGTATAAGATTTCCAGGTAGCCGCAACACTTACTCTTCCCAACATGGTGTTCTCCATTCTAGTATGGTATCTCCACCCACGCGCGATGGTTCCTCAACCATCCCTCCCTCCCCAATCAGATGGAATCCCAATGCATATTCCGGTACTAACTCCAACCGCACCACCTTCACCCCCACTTTCCAACACCACTGCGACGGCTGGGGGTAGATGGAAGAAGAAAGATCCCACCGCTCCACTTCCTCCCCGATTTCAACCCCCTTGCACACTATGCGAGAGAGAAGGACACCCCACAAATAGATGTCTCTCTCTCCTCGAGTTACGCAATCTAATCCAACTCCCTCGAGAGACCACATCACCCGTCGCTTCACCAAGAACACCTAGTACTACCACAAATTCCCCGGCTGCAAGAAATAAAGGGCTGGGAACCAAATTCACATGTGCCATCTATTCAGAGTATGGCCACTACACTCATCATTTCTCTGTCTTAGATTAGTTTCGACATACACTAAGGACAGTACGCCAAAGATTTCAGCAGGACCCCTCTCCACCCACGTCATCGAGTACTCATGTCACTGACATCCATTATGTCATGACCTCAGTCAATGAACGGATGAGGTTCCCTTGCTCTCTTTGTAAATCACTTGATCATTTCACATACCAGTGTCCTACGATCATTGAATATAGTCGTTGTCAAATGGCCCTTATTCAAAATCCTCCAACTAACCCACTTCCTGTGATCCAAGTGATTCCCCCTATTCCTTCTCTAAATACTATTCACATCACCTCTCCTGAACCTGAGTCACTTCCCATCCCTCCATGGTTCATGGATAGACCGTCTGAGGATTTTCTCGTAAATCCTCCCAATTCTCCGGTTCATTTCCCCCAAGAAATTTTACCCCCAACCACAATTTTTAACCCACAGTATTTGGACATTTGGTTTATGTCAAGCACGCCATCGCACCATAGTTGCGATACCCCCTCTACGTCTTCATCACCTGAATACAATCACATGGTGATAGTCACCAATGTTACTTCCCTGGATCCTCTATATTCTCGCATTTTCTACTATGACAAAAATATCCTAGAGGAACTAACTACACCCGATTGCCCATGGAATGCGCTCCATCACAGAGCGCTCTTTCTCTCACATAAAGCCTTTGACCCTCCTAGTCAAGCCTCCATATGTGAAATAGAAACCAATGAGTTTATTCCATCCAAGCATATAGACTGGTTCAACAACCCTATCCCTGCCCCTAATGCTTTTGAAGAAGGCAACATGACCAACATTTCCCCCACTGTCAAAATTGATATTTCCATCAAACCTGGAATCGTATAAGAAATCACCACTAGCACCGCATGCTCCCCTGAAGAACTCATAGCTTACAAAGCTCTCTTTCATGAATACCGGGATATTATTTCTTGGTCATACATGGAGATGCCCAACCTCGATCTTTCTATCGTAGAACATCACATCGACACATGGCCAGATATCACCCATGTATGACAAAAGAAATGCCCACTACACCCATCCAAAGCAGTGGCTATCAAAGCCAAAATTGACAAAATACACACTGCAGGGTTCATCTACCCCATCACATACACGTCATGGGTCTCCAACCTCAACCCTATCAACAACAAATAGGGAACTATTCATGTCTGTACCAACTTTTGCAATCTCAATCACACTTGTCCCAAAGACAACTTCCCAGCGCCTTTCATCGACCAAATTATCGGGGACTATTCCGGCCATGAGGCCTTGTCCTTCATGGATGGGTTCTCTGGCTACAATCAAATCTAGATTCATCCAACAGATCAGTATAAGACCGCATTCACTACCCCATGGGGTGATTTTTCTTATCGTGGCATGCCTTTCGGACTAAAAAACGTAGGTGTGACATTCCAATGGGCCATGACTTATGTTTTCCATGATCTCACTTGCATCATCCTCGCTTACTTGGACGACCTCACCGCTTGGTCCAAGAAACGAACTCAACATCTAGATGACTTATGGGTCATCTTTCAACAATGTCGACAGTACAATATCCGCTTGAACCCCCTCAAGTGTGTATTCTACGTCACCGTTGGATGCCTCCTTGGGTTTATCGTCTCCCAACATGACATCACTGTGGACCCCCTCAAGGTCAAAGCTATCACATAAATTCTACCACCTCGGAATTTACGCCAACTGCAGAGCCTACAAGGAAAAGCCAACTTCTTACGACGCTTTGTCCCAGATTACGCCACTAATGCGCATGGTTTCCTTCTCCTATTGCGTCATGATATCCCATTTCGATGGGATGAACATGCCCAAACCTCTTTTGATGATTTAAAAGCAGCGCTCTCCAATGTCGCTTTGATTAGTCCACCCGATTATGATCGCGACTACATCCTCTACTTATCATCCTCATCCGTCTCAGTAGTAGGAATTCTCGTCCAACTAGGAGATGATGGTTGCGAGCATGTTATTTACTACATTAGTAAAAAACTTTCAGGACCACCTTTGAAATACAATCATGAAGAGAAACTTTCCCTCACAGTCCAAAACCTGCGTCATTATATATTGCTTCGCACTACCAAAGTCGTGGCAGATTCCAACCCCATCTAGTACTTGCTTAGTCAATGACAAATTAATGGAAAGTTTTCCCGATGGGTCGTCGTCCTTCAAGAATACGACCTAGAGTTTACAAATACCAAATGCAAGAAAGCACTCATCCTCACCGAACTCATCATGACACTTCCCTCAGACGCTGCTAGTTCACCCGTCAACATAGATTTTCCCGACGAACACCTCTTCTACAACCCCACGGATGACCTCTAGTATGGTGACCTTCTCATCTACCTTCAGACACAGAAGTTTGGATCACACCTCTCCCAAGACGATCGTCAGTGCATTCACCATCAAGCCCCTCAATATCTCCTTATCGACGACATATTATATCGTCGTGGGGTCGATACCGTACTTCGTTGATGTTTAACCATCGACGAAGCCAATAGAGTCTTGAATGATTTCCATAGTAGTGCCTACGACACCACCTCTCATGGTTGTCCACCGCCTAGAAAATCATTCGTGCTGGCTACTTCTGGCCCACATTGTTTCATGACTGCATCCACATTGTGAAGTGATGTGCCAAATGCCAGATTTATGGAAACAAAGCACGAGTGCCACCCACTCTTCTACATCCCTTCATCACTGCTGACCCCTTTTGCAAATGGGGCATAGACTTCATGACTTGCAACCCTCCATCTAGCAATGGGCACAAGTACATGATCATGGCAGTCGATTACTTTACCAAATGGGATGAAGCCATTCCTACCTTGAACAACACCGCTGACACAATAGCTCGTTTTTTCTTTAACCACGTCATTTCTCGCTTTGGAGTCCCACTACAGTTAGTCTCTGATCATGGTAAACACTTTGAGAATTAGATCTTCGTCGAACTCTCCTCAAGGTTAGGCTTCTCACATGAGTTTTCCTCCCCATACTACCCTCATTCCAACAGACAGGTCGAGGCTGTTAACAAATTCCTTAAAACCATGTTGCAACACACTGTTAACAAACATAATACCAATTAGCATCATATTTTGTTTTCATCACTATGGGATTATCACATGGCAGTTAAAACTGCCACTGGTTTTACACCATTTCATCTCGTCCATGGGGTCGAAGCCACTCTCCCCATCAAGTGATAAATTCCCACTTTATGCACTGCCATCAAGCTATTACCTAACACTTCTCCAATGGAGCAATGCTTGTTGAACTTAGAGTCGCTGGATGAAGACCGTTGGTCTTCATTACAGAACAATGAGGCAACTAAAAAATGGTCGAAGGAAACCTTTGACTGCCATGTCAACCTTCGCTCATTTAATGAAGGAGACCTCATCCTAGCCTACGATATCAATCATGATACCCTTAGTCATGGAAAATTCGAGTCATTATGGCATGGACCCTACATATTCCAACACTGCCTCACTAAAGGCACATACATCCTTCCCTCTCCAAAAGGCTACCCTCTCAAAGAACCTGTCAACGGGTTGTACTTAAAGAAATTTTACGCCTAAGCGTAGTCATTCTACACTAGAATTTGTTTTTTGTACACATTTTAGAGTTTTTAATCTTCTTTTTTCCCTCCATGCCTTATGTCTGATCTTCCATTTGTGTTATTGACAGATGTCTCCTCCATCAGCCTATCACATTGGTTACGCTGACGGAGCTAGCTGATGGACACATAATCTCGCCTCGGCCGCTTGGGCCCTCTATACCCCCTCACATGAACTGCTCCACTCCAACGGAATATGTTTGGGCTCAACAACCAACAACAAAGAAGAATATACAACCATCATTGGCCTGCTTGCCAAGGCCAATCACCGCCATAATCGTCACCTTAGCGTCTTATTAGATTCCCAGCTTGTCGTCCTACAACTTAACAATGTGTACCATGTCTGTGATCCTTGCCTCTTCCGCAAATACCTGCAAGTTAGACTCTTATCTTGACATTTTGATTCAATTACATTTACACACATTCCACGACAATTTAATCAAATAGCAGATAACATGGATAACCTAGTATTAGATTGGCATTTATCACATCAAGACACCATTACACATGCATAAATAATCAAAAGTATGTCACAACATATAGATTAGACATCATAAAAAGCATCACATGTGAACACCACAGATATCATAAACATGTATATCCATATATATATATAGAACGATCAATGTATCATCAATGTTTACAAAAATGGTACAAAATGTACATCACCCGTAGGCAGGTGAGCCCCCTCATCCCTATAGGTACAAAATAGGTGTCACACTACCCTATACAAAATGGGCTCGCGGGCCTATATAAATGCCAAAAATATACAACAGAGAACTCATGGTGCCTCTAGAGTGCCACCACCAGGTCCTCTATCTGGAGGTGGTGCCCCACCAGCTGGGGGTCCTCCAAGTCTGAGGGGCAATCACCCAGTCATAGCTTCCCCTGCCACAACTGCTCTGTGAATCAAGGTCCGCATTTTTGCAGGGCCACCCACACACTGCTCTAGGACTCTCTTGTCCTAGATATGGGACCACATACCCTCGAGAACGCCATGTAATACCACCTCCAATCGGTGGTGAAAATACTCTAAATCCCTACCCACATCTTCCTGAGGTGCATGCGACGACCCTGCACTGGGGTCATCAAATATGCATCTCCTACCATCTCTCGTGTCATCAGCTGGCCTCGTACGAGCCTCGTCCCTCCTACATCTCTCTCCCACCTGCAGCTCTCCCTGTGGCGGTCTCACGGGCCCCTGATGAGCCGACCCTCTAACCAACTCCACCTCTGGACCTCGTGGCCCCACATCTGCACATACAACAAAAACACGATAGCATCAACATCCATCCATACATAAAACATATGCTATATTATCAAAATCACAAAACATAAAATACACCAACATACCTCTATGGTTCCAATCCTCTCCAGAAGGTAAAACCATATCTGGATCCTGCCAGAAGTCCATCCCACCATATGGGAACTATAGTATGATCTATGGCATCTAGCGCCACACACATGCCATATCGGCCATAAAATAATGGCCACCCTCCCCACATCCATGTCGTATCAAAATCGATCCCCACCACATCGGTTGTGGCTCCTGTGCATCAAAAGTCGTCAACAACACTCTAGGGTGCAACATGGGCACCCTCTCCAAGAATCACGCCATTAAGATTGACCCAAAGGCAAACTCACCAGAGTCAGTGACTCGACACCGGTTAAGCTGCCCCATCATCTTGGCATGAAAAGTCAAGCCCCAGGAAAAAAACTCTCCACCCAATGCTCTCTGCATAATCCTCAGATGACCACCACTGATCCGCTGAGTCACTAAGGATGTGTAGATCCTCACAATCATCATCGCAATGCAACTATGCACCAATGCATCCATCACCCCAATCCGAACGACCAAACCTGACATAAAGTTCAACCCCGAACAGTGCCTTTGCGCTAAGTTTGCGAAGTGGACATCTCCTAGCAACTCGGGATCAACAGTTAGGGAACTTGGTCAAAAGATAGACATCCTCCATTGTAGACAATGTCAGCTTCTCCCCCTGCACAATCAAGCACTGTTGCTCAGTGCTCCACATAGAAGTCAGATTCTCTAGAAGGTGCTCCTGCGCCCATATCAGTGGGCAGTCGAAGAACTTTAACATCCCACAGGCTGCCAAAGGTCCCCAAATGCCTGGATCATCTCTCACCTCCTCCTTGAGGTGCTCCCAGTCCCTCTCCCTCTAGTAGACTGGCATCCTGAATTGATCACTTGCATTCACACAAACAACATTTGATCAACCATCACTATTCATCAACAAAAAACTTCAAAAAATACAAGTTTTCTCTAAAAACCCCAGCTTTGCCTCATGTGCGCGGCTGTCACCCCCCACAGGTTTGCACATATGCATTCCTATTCTTCGCACAGTTGCACATCAATGCAAATATGTTGAAGAAACAGATGTGCATCAATGCGCACCTGTCACACCCACAGGCACCCATTCATGCACACCTGTTCCCTACACATCTGTCGGAGAAACAACTGCACACAAGTGCGTAGATGTACTTCGAACAGGTGTGCATCAAATTCACAACTGTTTTCCTCACTCACACACCCCCATGTGCGAATGTCCTCACTACAGCCGTGCAACTCTGCGCGGGTATCCTTCGATTGCCCATGCACTTGGGGGCCCACCCTCACAAAATCCCCTACTACGGCCATCCGTACAACCCTTCCCAGAAAAGAAACCCTAACTACTATGCAGGAGGATGAGACCACTAACCTGGCTCTGACAAATCCTGAATCGACTGGCTTGAACTTCCGTAATCTCCAAATCTCCTCTCAAAACCTCTCATCAACTCACTATGGAAGCAGGTACAAATGACGTGGCATTGTGAGCCCTACAACTATATATAGTCCCTTTTTCCAAACTTCCATGCTCAATTATAGGATCTCAGAGCATCCATTTTTTGATCTGTCTTCAGCCACGGGATTAAGATCCCGCCACCTACACAGTCACATTCCCTGGGTCACCATCCATCCTCGACCCCAGGGGAGCATTTTTCTCACATCACACCCAAATACGCATGCTCATAATTATCAAATAGTTGTTATATGCTCTTTATCTTCAGATATTGTTCATGTCTAGTATTTGGTTTTCATGTGTGTAGGTACTTGGTCATCACACACCAATGCAACCCCTTCAGGTATATGATCGACACTGACATGTAATCATTCCCTTTGAATATCCATTGCATCTCCCAGTCACACCCTCTGACATTTGCCTATAGGATCCTCACATCCGGATGTTAAGCCCTAATATTGGATCATTAAACCTTAATTGGGGCATATTAGATTAATAATGTTATTTTATTTATGTCAGCTTTAGGCCATTAGTTGTAATTATACCTCCTAGTCTCCTATATATACCAAGGAGATATTTTCATTTTGAATCATCTTGTACTTGAACATTTAAGTGGGGTAAAAGGAGGTTGCCCCCTCG
>ML783398.1:2224004-2306147 GCA_009831015.1 Picea engelmannii | reverse complement strand
GTACTAGGAATCCAATGGTTACAATCATTAGGAACAATGGCTTTTAATTTTCAAGAACTTTTCATGAAATTTTCATTGGAAGGAAAAGAAATTGAGTTAAGAGGTATCATAGGGAAACCCGGTAAGGTGATAATCTCTAATGGTATGACAAAATTATTGAAAAAGGGGCATCAAGGCGTTATTGCACAACTATGCTCACTAGATGTTCAAACATCTAAGATGTAAAACTGCACACAAGTGCATAGATGTACTTCGAACAGGTGCACATCACATTCACAACTGTTTTCCTCACTCATGCACCCCCATGTGCAAATGTCCTTACTACAGCCACACAACTCTGTGTGGGTATCCTTCGATTTCCCATGCACTTGGGGGCCCACCCTCACAAAATCCCTTACTACGGCCATCCGTACAACCCTTCCCAGAAAATAAACCCTAACTACTATGCAGGAGGATGAGACCACTAGCCTTGCTCTCACAAATCCTGGATCGACTGGCTTGAACTCCTGTAATCTCCAAATCTCCTCTCAAAACCTCTCATCTACTCACTATGGAAGTAGGTACAATTGACGTGGCATTGTGATCCCTACAACTATATATAGTCCCTTTTGCCAAACTTCCATGCTCAGTTACAGGATCTCAGAGCATCCATTTTTTGATCTGTCTTCAGCCACGGGATTAAGATCCCGCCACCTACACAGTCACATTCCCCGGGTCACCATCCATCCTTGACCCCAGAGGAGCATTTTTCTCACATCACACCCAAATACGCATGCTCATAATTATCAAATAGTTGTTATATGATCTTTAGCTTCAGATATTGTTCACGTTGAGTATTTGGTTTTCATGTGTGTAGGTACTTGGTCATCACACACCAATGAAGCCCCTTCAGGTATATGATTGACACTAACATGTAATCATTCCCTCTGAATATCCATTGCATCTCCCAGTCGCACCCTCTGACATTTTCCTATAGGATCCTCACATCTGGCTCTGCAGTACTATCACTTCCATTGCATTTCAAGTACTATCACCCAGTAGCACTCTTCCCCACATGAGTTGTCCCATTCATAGTCCCCTTTGGCACTTTGACATTCATGCTGCTTCACCCCCTAGGTATGGGAGTCTCTATAGTCTTATGCATGTTCAAGAATCAACCACATACTCCTTCTCCTCATTATTCTATCTTTCCCAATGGACTCCCAGGATATCTCCTCATGGTTCTCGTTTGACTGTGCCTCTGTAGTATCATTAACCCTCCATTTCATCCACAGTCAGTTTGCCCATCTGCAGATTTCCCTCCATTCATTTACCTCATACAGAAACCCACCTATGGGGCCCCCACCCTCCACCAGTTCTCCACACAAATTGCGCCCTCACAGGCAAATCCATATTGCACTAGGGCACCCATTTTTGTATCTTCACACTTATCCCAAGTTATTCTTTATTCATTTGGTAATTGTACAAAGCCTTTGTTTCTAGCATTTACATCGCTTTTTGTTGTCACCTTTAGCGACCTTATTTTTTCGGCAAATCAACCCCTATCTCCCTTGGTTGGGGCATTCATTACCTTCTACTCTTTTTTACATCATCCATATACCTCTTATCTCTGAGTTTGTCCACTTTGTCATGCCTTTGGAACAATTTAACCCACGTCTAGTCGTCCCCTTAACGCTGGATATAGTTTCACGGTTGCTGCCACTCACACTTCATATATATCCCCAACCAAGGGAAGTCTTGAGTCTCATTTCATATTGAATTCATCCATGTCCCTCATCAGTTCCTGATCTCATCCAGTAGATTTCATGAATCCCTTTGCTTCTTGGAGTCACGTCTCTCTTTTTGTCGACTTCAACACAGTTTCCAGAAGGGCGACAGTATCTTGACTCTCATTACCTTTACAATGAGGAGTCTCAGATGGAAAATATAGAACCATCATTCCTCTCTGTTGTCATTGACCCCCATAACATTCGACGTCAACACACTCTCATGTTACGGTGGGCCTTACTATGCGACTATTGCAGTTGTTTTATACTAGCCGAAGACCTCTGAATTCCCTGGGCCATCAATGCCTATGAGTCCTTGACACTTATTATAGGTTTTATCATCTCTTTTCAAAGTATGTTCACCACCAGAATTGTCATCTTCCATTATCAAACCACCCCGAAGGGCGCTGTAGTTATCTACATCAACATACAACTTCAGTTATTGTCTTACATATTTGAGTTACATGACAGGAGCATGGGGCATGCCTGCCTCATTTGTATACAACTTTTATTTTTCCTACACCTAGAGAAAGGTTTGGGTCCCACAATTTCCCCTCTCCTTCCGATGGATCACTCTTGCAGTTCCTATCAGCACTCTTTCTTACAATGGTACTCTCAGTAGAAGAAACATTGATGTATTTTGACTATACATATGCTCCTAACCTTAGACATCAGGGGGCATCTATTATCACTGAAATTTCATCCGCAAATGGTTACAGGAATCCAACATCTCCAAACACCTTGTTGAGCCTCTAAATTGACATCCCCACTACCCTATTATACTCCTCATTTATACCTTTTTGGCCTACCTGAGCTTGGATAAATGACAAAGAACACTACCATTAGCCATTGATGAGGCCATAAGGTAAAGTATAATTGAATTCATGCATTTTGTGGTTTATTGAGCTATGAGACTAAATGTTTCATGTACTAATGTTTTAAATTTCCAAGTGTAACCTTTGACCTCTAGATGAGTCCAACATTTCTGTGTCAGCTCAGCCATCCGGTACTTATGCGCCAGATTGTCACTGTCCAAATTTGGTACCAAGCACACCTTCCATTCAGATCCGGTACCAAACTATTCACTGTCGCGATTCGATACCAACGACCGTAGGCTGTTCTAGTTTGGTACCAACCACTTGTGTACTGTTCGGATACGGTACCATTTATCGAATATCACCTGTCACGATCTGGTATTAATACAGGAAGTAGAATATACCAAGTTTAGCTCCAGATCGTGACCAAGATAATTGTTGGATGTTTGCTGAATCATCAAAGCTAAAGCAAGGCTATGTTAAGCTAGTTTGTTTTTTCTTCATCCTCGTACACTTCGTGTCATGAGGATGAAGCTTAAAATATGTAACCAAATATGTAAATTTGGCAATTGACTAATTTTCTAAATATTTCACCTCCTTGTGTTTCACGACTAAGACTGTTTAAATAGTCATGGCAAGGATGGTGGAGGTAGTAGAGAATTAGCATAACACAACATATGAAGCAACATTACATATTGTAGACCATATTCTGAGTTGAAGTTTAATAGAAGGACATCATTTATCTCCATGTCTTGATTGTTTATGAATGAATGTGAGTTAAGTTGTTAGCATAGTTTGATTCTATGTTTTGAAGTTTGAGTAAGAGTAATGTGTGGATTAAAAGAAAGTTTACTGTAGACTCTAGTCGATGACCTGTTGAAGCAGAAAGGGTCCACCGTCCAACAAAGGTCAACATCCTTATAGATTAGTGTTAGTAGTTGATTTCAATAGTATAGATGTTAGACTAGCTGAAGCTTTGATCCTTTCAGATGATAGAAGTATAGTTCAGTTTAGAGTTTCGATTATATGATTGTTCAGAGATCTTTACTTACTCTGTTTTGCATACGCTCTCTCTGTTTTATGGATTTGATTTTGTTTCATGGATATGAATGTTGGCAGCAGTAATCAGACATATTTGAAGGAGAACTAGTGAAGTTCACAACAACACATTGTGAACCACAACATACTCAGTATATTGACTATTGAACTACCCATGCTATGTCTTGATGATTTATGTGTGATTTCCCTTTCAGAAGTATGATTGCATAATTAAATTTCTAGGTCAGATAGGAAAGTTGATTTGTCAAAAGAACTCCATATCATACTTGCATGTGCCATAATGGAGTAGATAGCCTCTCTGTGAAAGACAACCAAAGTGTGTTTCGGTTTGCTAGTTTGCTTTGTTTCCAACATGCATAATTTAGAATAGTTCTATACTCATGACATTAGAATTACCTTTCTTACTGGTGTCTTGTAACTTTGTGGATTACGAATCTCGGATTGATAATTAATGAGTGCATTATACTAATCATATAAGTAGCACAACATTTTGGCGCCGTTGTCGGGGACTTGCAAACGATAGGAAGTGATTTTTAGCTTAGATTGTTTGCATAGTTTTTTTATTTTAAAGGTTTCTTGAGGGAGAAGGATAAAACATTTAAGACATGAGAGAAGAGCCACGTGGCCACTAGAGTGGGGTTCTCTGAAGCCAAGTCGCCTTCTTACCTTATAGATAGAATTAGGACTTTCAATTCAGTTAAGAATCAAATTTCCATTTTATGCATAGATATAGAGGTAATAAAGGTATATTTGTAAGCTCTAAATATTCAAAAACAACCCCCCCCCCCCACTAATCCAACTGACACTGGTGCAGGAAAAATTCCAACAGGAGAAAGTTCAAGGGGAGACAGTGAGGCTCCAGAAGAAGAACCTAAAACGAAAGAATCAGTATTGGGGAAGACAGAATGTGAGTCTGTTGAAGGAGACACACAAAACCCAGTTTCTGAACCATCCATCAGTGGAGGAGGAACACCTAGTGAAATGGAAGAAGAAGAAGGAAATGTAGCCACTGAAACTGAGACCTTTGGGTTTTCAATCTTGGATATTTCTAGAAACATCACCATGAAAAACATCCCACTATCATCGTTACCCACTTTTAGAGGTATGTCAACTGAAGATCCAGACTTATTTTTATTTGAGTTTGACATATTATGTAGAAGCTATAACTACTCAGATGATGCCCAGAAACTTAAGCTCTTCCCTGCCACAATGAAAGATTCAGCCTTAAGATGGTTCATGAGCTTAGGAGAAAATACAATTCTCTCTTGGGATCAGATGAAAGATACATGCTTATGGAAATACCAAGACTATTGTAAGGATAATTCTAAAAATGACATTTTTAAAATGCAGTGAACAGAATATGAAAGCCCTGAAGACTACTTAGAAAGGTTCTTATACAACTACCAGAAATCAAAATTATTCACCACAGACCCAACTGTAGTAAGAACTGTATTTTTGAAAGGCATTAGAGATGACTGCATAGAAGTTTTAAACTTGTTAAGTTCAGGATATGTGCACTAAAAGCCTTTTTCAGAGATTACATATTACTGTAGAAGATACTCAAGAGGACTAGCTAAAACATGCAAAGCACCAAGAGATTCTTTTAGCAAAAATACAAGATAAAGCTCAGGGACTGTCACTAGAATTGAGTTAGGAAACTTACTGGAGAACTTTAAAATAGACATCTTGCGCACAATCAACAACCAGTTAGATACCCTAAAACTGAAAAAGAAACAAGAAGAAGAGGTTGTTTTAGAAAAAAAAATTCCTAGATGTCGAAAGAAGCACGGTGAGAAAGAATTCTCATTAAATGTCATAGAAATATGTGGCCTGTGTACTCTAGAGCACCCCACATATGAGTGTCCAACTTTTCTTGAGCTACAAGCCATGTATAGGGGAGGAGGAGTCTCACAAGAACAATCATACCCTTCTATAAGACCTTGGAGAGCAAAAAACCCCAATGCATTTTATGACCCTAATGCACAGCATGAACAACAACAATGTGGTCCTTCCCCAATGTCCTATCCATAATGGGCACCTCAACAAGCTCAAACTCAACCTTGGCAACAAGGTTGGAGGGGACCTGTGTATGGGAATCCCTCTTAGCCTACATGTCCATAGTATTCTGCAAACATTTCCCAATTACTACCTGGATTTAACCCACCATAGATACAAGCTTTACTTCCACCTCCTATACAACAACAATTTATAGTCCCCTTGAACCCTAACCAACAACAACAAGTACCTATAAATGCCAATCAACAACCACAAAACCAAGCTACCCACAACCCTCCTAGACCAACAACAATCCCTGCCCAGCCAATCCCTAACCCTAATAATTTACCCACCCACCCTGTGAAAAATGTAGAAGTTCAAACCTTTCCCACCTATGAAATTCAACTACGATCAGGGAAAGATGTAAATCAATCAAATTATGGAGTAGTAATTCAAGAAGAAAATGATAAACATTCTGAGGAAGAAAACACTCAAACAACCCCTGTAGAAGAAGAGTCTTCCCCTCCTATTCCAATCACTTCTCAGTTCGTAGGAGTACCTCAACAAGTTAATCTCCCACCCTACCCCGAAAGAGTGTTAGTGAAGAAACCCGACCCACCCTTGCACAAAGATATAGAGGATGAATTACAAAATGTATGTATAAAAATACCTCTGTTGCAAGCCATCAAAGATATCCCCATATATGCCAAAATCATAAGGGATCTTTGTATTAAGAAACCAAGAAGGAAGAACAAGGAACCTCCCCTTGTTCAGGTAGTAGGACAATTATCTGAATTTATTTCTGAAATTCCATATAAATATAATGACCCTGGGAATCCAGTAGTCACTGTTGAAATTAATGGTATTTCCTTACCAAACACACTCATTGATTTGGGTGTAGCAATTAATGTAATGCCTTTTGACACAATGCAAAAACTCCAAATCAACTAGTTGAGACCAACCCAAACCATGATAGAATTGGTAGATAAGTCAGTCATTAGCCCTGTAGGAAGTTTAGATGATATCACAGTCACTCTAGCTTCTTGGGAATATCCAGTAGAATTTCTAGTCATCTACTCTAAATCATCCTCCAAACCAGGACACCCTATGGTTCTTGGTTGCCCTTGGCTGGCCACAGCAGATGCCTTTATCATCTGTCGGTCCGGAGAGATGACTATATCCAATGGCACACATAGCCAAAAACTTATTCTCTTCCCTCCTGCCCAATTGGCACAAGAAATACCTATTTGGATAGAAAAACCTTATGGAGAGGAAGATTGCATCAGACCCCTGTTAACACTTGAACAAGTAAGAGGAATGCAAGAACAATCAAATGAACAAGTCTTAAGTTTATTTTTGGCTGATACAAACTGCATTGAATATCCTAGGTCCTTTGCAGAATTGTCACACATTTTCAGTTCTGAATTTCAACAAACTTGGCACCCTGATATCACTCAATTATATACTTTATCACCAGCTTCCTTAGAGAAGGAATAAAGTATTGAACTTGTTGATATTAGCCCAGGAAAACCTTTGTATATAAACTCTAGTTTGGAACCAGAACAAAAGACACAAGTAATTGAAATGCTCCAAAGACAATTTGATGCCTTTGCATGGGATTATGTAGACATGAAAGGCATTCACCCTAACACATGCACACATCATATTTACACTAATGACCAAATCATACCAGTTAGACAGCCTCAACGAAGGATGAATCTAGCCCTCAAAGATATTGTAAAAGAATAATTGCAAAAACTCCTTCAAGCCAATCTCATATACCCCATTTTAGATAGTCAACGGGTGTCTCCACTTGTCATAGTTCCCAAGAAAAATGGTAAGTGGAGAATATGTGTAGACTTCAGGGAATTGAACAAAGCCACCCATAGGGATTATTTTCCCCTACCATTTATCGATCAAGTGTTGGATACCTTGTCCGAAAAGAAGTATTTTTCATTCCTAGATGGGTTTAGTGATTATAACCAAATACAAATAACACCCGAAGACCAAGAGAAGACCACTTTTACTTGCCCATGGGGAACCTATGCTTATAGGGTCCTTCCTTTTGGACTTTGCAATGACCCAACTACTTTTCAAAGGGCTGTCTTAGCCATTTTCTTTGACTTGACCAACGACTGCGTAGAAGTCTACATGGACGACTTTACAGTCCATGGAAATGACTTCCAGGAATCTTTGACCAGTCTGGAAAAATTCTTGATTAGGTGTAAGGAAACTAATCTTTCCCTGAGTAATGAAAAATAAAAAATGATGCTCACTGAAGGTATTGTTTTGGGACATCACATCTCTGGCTTTGGAATGAGAGTTGATACTGCGAAAATTCATATTATCACACAAATCAGAATACGTTCCTCACAAAAGGAAGTTTGCAACTTTTTAGGGCATGCTAGTTACTATCGAAGATTCATTCCCAATTTCACAAGCTTAGCTACCCCTTTATTCAAGTTATTATCTAAAGAGGTTGAATTTAATTGGGATGATGAATGCCAAGTATCTTTTGAGATTCTAAAACAGAAATTGTCAACTACCCCTGTATTAAGAGGACCAAATTGGTCCCTTCCTTTTCATATCTGTACTCATGCCTCCGACACAGCCCTTGGAGCAGTTCTTGGACAAAGGGAAAATAAAATGCCTTATGCTATTTACTTTGTCAGTAAAAATCTGTCCCCAACTGAAGTTAGCTATACGGTAACATAAAAAGAATTGTTAGTTGTAGTCCATGCTATCAATAAATTTATACACTATATTATAGGATATCAAGCTTTTGTACACACTGATCATTCAACCATCAAATTCTTAATGAACAAACCTGTAACAAACCCTAGAGTTACAATATGGTTGTTATTATTACAAGAGTTTAATATCAATATTATTGATAGACCAGGTAAGGATAATCTTGTGGCTGATTTCATATCTCTAATGATTCATCTGGGAGATAACGCACCAGTAGATGATAACTTCCCTGATGAAAATTTGTTTTCTATTTCTACATTCACTCCTTGGTATGCAGATGTAGCTAACTATCTTGTGACAGGGAAGATGCCTCAAAAATTGTCTCCTAGAGAAAAACAAAAAGTAATTCAGCTAAGTGCAAACTACATGTGGCACGATGATTGTCTCTACAAAACAGGACCAGAGTTGGTAATCAGGAGATGTGTAAGGGAAGATGAAATTCATGATATTTTGCAAATTTTCCATGATGGTCCTTGTGGAGGACACTTCGCAAACAAAAGGACCGCTTATAAAGTTCTGCAATCTGGTTATTATTGGCCTCATATTTTCAAAGATGCTAAAATCTATGTATCCAATTGTGATGAATGCCAACGAATGGGTAAGCCTACTACACGAGACCAAATGCCACTTCAAACCCAAGTAGTCATTGATCCTTTCGAGAAATGGGCATTATATTTTGTAGGGCCCATTAACCCTGCATCTAAAAAGAAAAAGCATATACTTGTATGTACTGACTATGTGACTAAGTGGGTTGAAGAAAAATCTTTACCAGTTGCAAGTGAACAATCAGTGGTATATTTCCTTTTTAATGACATCTTTACTAGATTTGGTGTACCTCGAGAAATTTTGACTAATCAGGGGACTCAATTTACCTCTAATCTAGTCAAAGATGTTACAGAACAGTACCAAATCAAACACAGAAAATCTAGACCCTACCATCCACAGGAAAATGGACAAGTAGAATCTACCAACAAAGTTATTGAGTCCATTCTTACCAAAACAATACAACTACACCACAAGGATTGGGCTGACAGATTACTAGAATCCTTATGGGCTTATAGAATCACCTGGAGGAATACAACAGGACATACACCTTACGAGTTGGTATATGGGAAGCAGGTGGTTCTCCCCATAGAATTCTAAGTCAAAACCTTCAAGACTGTAGTACAAGTTGGCATGAACTTGGATGAAGCCCGACAAAAAAGACTCTTACAGCTTAATGAGTTGGAGGAAATTAGGCAGGAAGCACTTCAAAGAACCACCCTCATTCAAGAGCAGAGAACAAAATGGCATGACAAGTATCTCAAAAAGAAAAAAATTCAACAAGGAGATTGGGCCTTGTTGTATGAAAGCAGTTTCAAGAACTTCAAAGGTAAGTTAAATACTCGTTGGATGGGACCTTACGAAATTGACACTGTCTATGATAATGGTTCAATTAGTATAAATACAATTGACAAACACCAGACTCGACTACTTATGAATGGTCACTGATTGAGAATTTATAACAAACCCCTATCAAAAGAGGAATTTCTGACTCATATACTACAAAATTCAGATATGCAGGTGATCAGTAAGGAAGGATATCATCCTACTGATCCACATTGATTGATTGGTTTACTTTTAAAAACTTTTGTACATAGGTGTGGATTGTGTTTTGCTAATAAGTTGAAGGTAACAATGGATTCTTACCTCCTTTTGTTTTACTTTCGCATTTTATCTTTGTGATTAGATTTCTATAATTTATTTGACCCTTCATGAACTTGCTAAACATCAGTTTGTAGGCATAAAAAATACTCTGTTCCGGTCCGGTACCAATAGTTCTACGCTAGTCCGGTACCAGAAGTTCAGTACCCAAAGTCTGTTACTTATACGATACTATTAGGACACATCACCTAATTGACAAAGGAATGCTACCCATATTTCAAAATATTATAAAAATTAATATGAAGTATGAAGCCATGCAGTAACCACTTAAGCTGGAACCAAGAAGCTGAATGAAGCATCAAATGGCAGCCCTTATGAAGCAATAATTTATTTTGGTTCTGTTGCTAACTAAAGGGAAGTATCTTTAATTTCTTTTGGTTCTGTTGCTAGCTAAAAGGAAGAATCTTTAATTTCTTTTGGTTATGTTTCTAGCTAAAAGTAAGAATTCTTAGTTTCTTCTGGTTCTGTTGCTAGCTAGAAGGAAGTATTTTAATTTCTTTTGGTTCTGTTGCTTGACAAATAAGACATAATCCTTACCTATGATTCCTAAAAGAACCATGCATAACCTGCTTCAAATTCTAGAGGTTGCCTTTATCCAGTATTTCAGCATGATTAAAGGGATAAAAAATATATTATCCTACAAGTAACTATCTCACCCTAACTAGACTTCAATAGTATTCATTGGATTATATTTACTAAAGAGTAACATATGAGTATATGAACACTCTCTGTCATGGGCACACTAGGAAATTTTTTATGGAAGAGGATGTATCAGTACCCTAAGATAACTTTAGGTCATTCTCTTATGGACAAAATTAGACAAACTTATACATATGGATCACTCTAAAGAAATAATATGCATACATAAGTTTATTTTTCCTTCAGACAAATCTTTAAAGACGTTCAAATAAGAGAATACGCCTTCCAACCCAATACCATCCCGACTTGTAAAAAGGTTTTTAGATGAGCCTCCCCTGTCACCGTGCAAAATTACTCTTTAATAAAAACCGAAATAGGTGACTATGGACAATAAGCCTCTGATGGAAAAAGGGTTTAAGAGACTAACCCACCGGGATACTGAACAGGTCTGCTGACAGTGGGTACCAGTCTGTGGTATGACTAGGCAAACCCATCAGGGTACTGAACATGCCTGTTGGCAATGGGGCATTCTGCCTGGGGAAAGAATGTCTCTCACTAATTATCACAACTACCCCATTGGAGTATTGAACAGGCTTACTGGTAGTGGGTTCTGGTTGAGAAATTCTCATCTATACTTGTCTGATTGAAAAATTCACTTTTGTCATCTAAAAAAATGAACACTACAAGAAAAGGTCATTGTTGACATTTATGAGATACAAACTCCATATTAACAAACAAGATAATTACTAAAAGCAAATGTCCATTTGAGAATTACCCTAAGTCAACTTTACCGGTCTAACATCTAAAGCCTACATTACTTAAGAAGGAAACTTCTTAAGAGTGGAGCCCTAACTAGCGAGTCTAATCTACTTATATTGTGAAATTTATCCATAACATTTAATGATAGTAAATCTCCGAAGTAAGTTAGGTTGGATTTACTCTGCTAGCAAAAATATAAAAACCTCCCTATTTTCACTATTGAATTCTACCCTTGTCAATAAGTCATCAAAAGAAAGGCAATTTCAAAAATTTTAGGCATGTGATCATATGCTAGGTGATAAATGTACTTTTGGAATTTGATTTGGTTTCTTTTCTCTTATCATTTTTCTTCCATTATGATAAAGGGTGTTAAATCTTCTTGCATAAGGATATGCAACATCCTTGGCACGGGGGAGGGTCAAAGAGCTCTTTCAGAACTCTTTTTCAGACTCACATCTCATCTTCAGAAACCAACATGTTCACCCTACAACCCTATAGAACCAGACACAAAAGAAGACAAGCACAGAATAAAGAAGTTTCATGAAGTATAGGAAAATCTAGTACCAAGCTTCCAAAAAACTCCAGCCTAAAAAGATGAACTCTGATAATCTGCAAGCTTCAAATACAAAGGCAATCACATATTCTATGGGTATTGATTATACAATGGTAAAAGCAAAGGTAACATGGTATTATTTATTTTCCTTTTCTTATAAAACTACAATAGGTATGAAAAGGTATACTAGATCTTATGACCTTAGTGTTAAAACCATGCACCTAACTTTCACTTCTCTCATACCCATATGCTTAACCTTAATCAATCCTCTCATCACATAAGCGCTTGAAAATAATTGAAGGAAAAATCACATCAAAAGTGTGAATATGGAGCATGTTTAGTAATGATGATCCACGAACGTGCTTCATCCTTAAGCAATCGCGAACGTATGTCGTGTCATGAGTCACGATTCAACATCAAATTCACTGCTCAGAAGTCCAATCACCTATCTCAAACAACAATGATGCTTCGACACCCAACGTTCCCATCATTTCACTAACAGGCATAAATGAAATGGATTATCTGGGTGGCGAAGCCATCCAGATGAGCCTCATCTTGTCTTAATTTTCCTTTGCGACATCTTACTTAAACTCATCATCCAAATTATCGATGCCATCACCATATTTTTGTTGTTACCAACCTTTCTCTAGTTCCGAGCCTACTCCTCTCTGTGATATCCAGTACCAAACCCTTACCCTCATAGCTGACCAAACCCTTGTGCCACATCCTGATTCTCACGCACAATTCATAAATATGGTTGTGAGTAGACACGAACCGGTCTTCTAGATTTATAGGGAGACTGAGGAGTTCCATCTATGTAGAGATAAGTATGCTAGAGAAGGATGGACGCCATTTTTGGAGAAATTCACAGGTTGTCATGACAAGGTATCTCAAGCATTTATTCAGGGTTACGATAGAGAGATTGTGCACATAGGCAATCTGCAGCTAACAATCAATGAAGAAACCTTAAGGGAAGCCATGGGATTACCTAACAGAGGAGCCAAGTATTTCAAAGGAGTAGAAATCAACAAGGAAATGTGCCAACAATTTATGAAGGAAGACCATCAGCACCCTGATTGGAAAAAGGGGATTCCTAGGAACTATATCAAGGAAGAGTATCATCCAATGCTTGCTAGTCTTCAATGATTCCTCATTTGTGAGGGAAGGTATGTTGTAACCTTCATATATCATCTTAGGCTTCTGTTACACTTTGAAGGGGGTCCTAAAATTGATTTCCCATATTTTTTATGGATGAGTCTGAACAAGATGGTAAGAGGTGTCAAATCCCTATCCAAAACTGAGAAGACCAACATTTATCATCAAGGTCTTATTAATATGTTATTTATACATGAAATCAGGAAGCAATGGATTAGCTGGAAAATCCTCATCACTCAACACCTTCCCACAGAAAACAAACCTGTAGAGGGAGCCTAGCCTTCTCTAGAGAAATATAAGGAACCTCAAGAGAAAAAGGGCAAGAAAGATAAGGTAACTCCATCATCCTCCAGAAAAGTGAGCCAAAAAGATAAAGCCAATAAACAAGCAGGGCCCTCTTCCACAGTCGATAAGATTTTTAAAAGTCAAGAATTAAAAGGTAAATTCAAATTAGTGGAGGAGACCTCAACAATATCACTTGAGGAGAAGGGTCATAAGACAAAAACTGTGAGGAAAAAGAAGAATAGCTTAGAAAATAAAGATGAATGGTCTATAGAACAATTCCTTGTAACCATTCCACAAACAGAAAAGAAGAAAAGGAAGCTTGTGAGCACCTCTGATCCATTACCCCCTTGTAAAAGAACCACAAGGAGCATGGAAAAGAAAGGAAAAGAAGTTGTCAGTCCTCATACACATGAAGACCCAATAGATCTTACCTCCCCTTCTGAAGACCTATCAGTCCAGGATGACATCCCTAGCTTGAATGAGCAACAAGTTACTATTACTTTATGTGGGATGGTGGAGGAAAGAGAATACACCCAACCAGAAACAATGGGGTCAACAAGGACCTTAACAAAAGAACAGATGAAGAAAAAGATTGGGGAGCTGTAAAAGTAAAACTAGGAACTCAAACAAGAAGTGAAGGAATACCAACTACTGGACAGGTATATCAAAAAGGAAAATGAGCAACTGAAGGCAACCAGCCAACAACTTCAAGATGACCATGAAGAGACTTCTAATAAGATCGGGAAGGTACCAAGACTCTTACAATACATTAGGGTCATAAAAAGGGAGCTGAAAGAAGAAGCCTCAACCATCAACATCATTGATCCATAGGAGTAAAAAGAATGGAGTCTCAAATTTTGAAAAATTTTGAGTTCACATGAGGACATACAATGATTTTGGCATGGGGGAATTTTGAGCCTCTAAATTGACATCCCCACTACCCTATTATACTCCTCATTTATACCTTTTTGGCCTACCTAATCTTGGATAAATGACAAAGAACACTACCATTAGCCATTGATGAGGTCATAAGGTAAAGTATAATTGAATTCATGAATTTTGTGGTTTATTGAGCTAGGAGACTAAATGTTTCATGTACTAATGTTTTAAATTACCACGTGTAACCTTTGACCTCTATATGAGTCCATCATTTCTATGTCAGCTCAGCCATCTGGTACTTATGAGCCAGATTGTCATTGTTCAAATCCGGTACCAAGCGCACCTTCCATTCAGATCCGATATCGAACTATTCACTGTCATGATCTGACACCAACGACCGCAGACTGTTCTAGTCCAGTACCAACCAATTGCATACTGTTCAGATCTGGTACCATTTACCGAATCTCACCTGTCACGATCTGGTACCAATACAGGAAGCATAATATACCAAGTTTAGCTCCAGATTGTGACCAAGATAAATGTTGGATGTTTGCTGAATCATCAAAGCTATAGCAAGGCTATGTTAAGCCAGTTTGTTTTTTCTTCATCCTCACACACTTCGTGTCATGAGGATGAAGCTTAAAATATGTAACCAAATATGTAAATTTGGCAATTGACTAATTTGCTAAAGATTTCACCTCCTTGTGTTTCACGACTAAGACTGTTTAAATAGTCATGGCAAGGATGGTGGAGGTAGTAGAGAATTAGCATAACACAACATATGAAGCAACGTTACATATTGTAGACCATATTCTGAGTTGAAGTTTAATATAAGGACATCATTTATCTCCATGTCTTGATTGTTTATGAATGAATGTGAGTTGAGTTGTTAGCATAGTTTGATTCTATGTTTTAAAGTTTGAGTAAGAGTAATGTGTGGATTAAAAGCAAGTTTACTGTAGACTCTAGTCACTGACCTGTTGAAGTGGCAAGGGACCACTGACCAACAAAGGTTAGCATCCTTATAGATTAGTGTTAGTAGTTGATTTCAATAGTATAGATGTTACACTAGCTAAAGCTTTGATCCTTTCAGGTGATAGCAGTATAGTTCAATTTAGAGTTTCGATTATATGATTGTTTAGAGATCTTTACTTACTCTGTTTTTCATACGCTCTCTCTGTTTTATGGATTTGATTTTGTTTCATGGATATGAATGTTGGCAGCAGTAGTCATACATATTTGAAGGAGAACTAGTGAAGTTCAGAACAACACATTGTGAACCACAACATACTCAGTATATTGACTATTGAACTACCCATGCTATGTCTTGATGATTGATGTGTGATTTCCCTTTCAGAAGTGTGATTTCATAGTTAACTTTCTGCGTCAGATAGGAAAGTTGATCTGTCAAAAGAACTCCATATCATACTTGCATGTGCCATAATTGAGTAGATAGCCTCTCTGTGAAAGACAACCAAAGTGTGTTTCGGTTTGCTAGTTTGTTTTGTTTCCAACATGCATAATTTAGAATAGTTCTATACTCATGACATTAGAGTTACCTTTCTTAATGGTGTCTTGTAACTCTATTGATTACGAATCCCGGATTGACAATTAATGAGTGCATTATACTAATCATATAAGTAGCAAAACACACCTAATAGTTCATCCATAGCCCCAAAAATACATTTCCAAAGGGCACAAAAACTATACAACTAGTTATAAAATTGACATGCGCAGAAACACTACAGGAAGCATGCGCAGGCCAAAGAAGCAAAAAGAGTGCACATGCTCTCGATTCATGACTGTGTACGATAAAATATGCACACTTCTGTGAACGACGCATTTATGGGTCTTGTTGGCCCCTCACCCACTTCTAGTTCATCTCCCAAGTCGATTTGACCCTCAAATCTGAGCTGAATCCGAGTGGGGTGTTGGTCAAAGACCTAAGAGTGCCCTAAAGGGCCCATTGTTCACACTAAAGACTGATTGGATAATGCCTCAAATATTTGCTATAAAAAGAGACCATGGGTGCGCTATGAATTCAAGAATCTCATTGTATTGTTATGCTACCTCTATTCTCCTACAAAGAACCTCTTTCCTTCTTGGAGCATACTAGCATCATCTCATTAAGCTATTCACCTCACCGCTTGAGGGAATAATATTGGATTTCTTCACCATTCACTTTCTAGTTTGTCATTTGTAAGAAGATGTCTCACATAGGGAACTCAAGAACACTCCCTAGGAGGAAGAGGGGATCCATAAGTCCCCCTTTCTCTTTGGTGTTTGCCCACTAATATAATTTCTCCATTGGTGGCATGAATATTGGTCAATTGTTTTATTGATTTTGGTTCTAATTTCATTATGCATTTTAGTTTCATTTCTTTAGTTGTTATTAGTTTAGTTGTTTGTTTATTTCATGTGATTGAGTCATTTGATTCATACACTAACTTCTATCCTGTCCAACAGACCCAACTGGACTTGCAAGTGTCCCTCTTTTGCTCATTCAAGTGGCGAAAATGATACAACAATAAGTAATAATGAATTCACTTTAGGCTTAATATTGCAAGTACTCATTTATGTTATATTTAGGCATTCTATTGTTGGCCAAGTTTGTCTTGTAATAGACACTGTTAAGGACAAGGATGAAGAGATCAATTATGTGCATGAGTCCAATGACTAAGAAGATTTTTTATTTTTTTTTAATTATATGTGGTATCTTGCTTGATTTTGTAATATGTTTTAGATCAGTAGCTCTGCATGGCTCTCAGTGGCTATTTGTTGGATTGTTACTATTACATGGTGGAGTTGCAATGCCATAAGTAATTAGAGTGATGGATGTGCAATTTGTTGGATTGGCATGGATTGACCCCATCATAGTGTTTTCTTAGAAAACTAGGGAGCATTGTGGTTGGTTACCTAGGTGTCTTGATATATGGAGGAATTCTCATAGGGTTGTCAATTGCTCAATTTGTGTACCAATGTTTAGCCCAAAGGTATGGTTGGTTCCTAGTTGGTATAACTATGGAAATCCAAAAGTGCATTGATTTCAAAACCATGTTAACAAGGGAGAATCATATTGTTTTTGAAATGGATGAAGACTTGTAGGTGCAAGAGTCAAATTTGAGATTCACGGAGCCAAAAAAGAGAAGAGATAAGATGGATCATAAATTTGAAGACCTTAAAAAGGGTGAATTAACAATGTGTGTATGTTTTCAAGATTGTAAATGTGTACATAGCTAATTGTAACATCCAAAGTGGCATGCATGATCAATAGTCACCATCAATCTCTAATGTGTTATGTTTAATAAGTTTTGCATCAAAGGGGAGACTTGTTAAAATAATACAAAATATGGTAAATAAAAAAAAGAAACAACTCACTATTTTAGCAGCGAGAAAAACAACCACTTTAGACATCCATTGTAGAAAAATACTTGTAGACATTATTGACATAAAATGTAACTAGTTTTCTATGAATAAAGATGGGAGAAATCCTCTTAGTGTGTGGGTTTTCACCAATTGATCTCACTATATCTTATTTAGTTAATAGTTGATTTATTTATATTTGTATCTATAACAACTTGTATCTGTATTCCTCCTCAAAATCGTCTAGGTGCATTCCCTCTTCATGGTGGATGTTTCTTTCGGGGAAAATCCCTTATAGTAGCAAATCAATAATCATAAAGAAATAAAATTACAAAAATAACACATAACAAAGATATTATAACCGATTCAACTGAAATAACTAACTATCTTGAGGAGAAGAAGGATAAATTCACCGATAGTCCTACATTCGATGTTGTTCCCAAATTTCAGAATCTTCTCGCTCTTTACCAATAGTTTCCTCTACAACCTGCAAGAACTTCAAGTATAGAAGTTTATGAAGAGAGGTAGTTATACTAATAACTACCCATTAGTCCAATTGAACGAAAAGGAATAACCAATGCAACTAGTGTGCTACACAACATATATGAAATAATTGCAAATTGAACATTACAAACAAAATGCTTTTCGAAGGAATGAGCTTCTTATAAATATTCAACATTTTTGGTAGTTACAATGTATACCTATCTTGTTGTGGCACTATCTCTTAGAAAAGACTTTGTGTCCCTGTTGGCACAAGGGAAGACCTAGGGTTCAACGCTTCAACAACGCACCAACAAAACCCTAACTATCGGCCCTTTCGGCAACACCTGTGAAGCAGATGAAGTCTCACCCGAGGTAGAGGAAGGGGTGGTTGCAGGACTCCAGTGTCTGCAACCTTAGCTGGGACACAGATCTATGATTACAATACTCTAACAAAGCACTTAGAATATGTCATTCATTAGTACTTAACCTTTGTCTACAATGCAGATAAACCCTAATTACAATGCAACGCAATATTCAACAAGATTCAACACATTTAAGCACTTAGCATAAAGAAACAAATCAGATCTGGCATTCATTTGCATTACTAAGCACTAAGCTATTATATCAGATGCCTCTAACATTCGTAAAGATAACAACACTAATCATAAATCACATCAAAGGCACAAAGAAATAATCAAAATGCACAAAACAACCATAACACAGGATATGCGTGGTTCACCCCCAACCTGGGGCTACGTTCACCAGCTCTTCATCTTCTTTATTATATTCTGTCAATCATCTACATGCACAGAACCATAAGGTCCTATTCTTCATAGGACAAGAGATCTGTGTGCACCTCGCCAGATCCTCCTTCCCTGAGCTACGTTACAACATAAATCCTTCACACAATCTCTTACAATTACTTGCACTTAGCCTTGCAAGTTTCATACAATATACAAAAAGCATGTACAACTATCACTTGCAATTATCACATCATCACACAGATGCCTATATTGTCTCCTCTTACATTGCCTATACATCTATTTATACATTAAAAAATGGGCATAAACATGGGTAAACCCATGGGCCGACATCCCCATACCTGTTACATAAGCCCAAAACCCAAAAAGCCCTAAAAAGGGCTTGCGATTTCGCGATCTCTGCTTCGAATTGAGCTCCACCTTCGAAAGCCCGTCGAAGTCCAAAAATAGGTCAAACCTGACCAAGGATCTCCAAAACTTGGTCAAGGGCCAACAGACCCCCAACACTCACCTGTGAATCATCCCAAGTCACTCTGATCTGGGTAGCTCTGCTTCAAAATCCTTGAGCTTGGCTTGAGATGCTTCGACTTGCTACTTTTCCAGAGGCTCCTACTTGGTGAACTCCTGAAGAACTACCTCGGTCATGGGTCCCTCTAAGCGATGTTCAACTGAAGTGACTACTTGTTCCATCTCTGATTTTCATCCTTCAATCTCCTTAAATAGTTGGCAAGATGCATCCTAGACTGGCTGGAGCCTCTGAGTCACTTCCATGACTTTTCTCTGTATTGTATGGACCTGTTGTTGAGAAGTATGCTATTCCTGGGATCTTTTCATTCTTTCAACTATTGAGAGGAGCTTCAGTTGCACCTGTACTTTTGCTTCTTGCTGCTTTTCGTCCTGGAGCTGTGACTCCAATGTCTTCAATTTAGGGTCCTTAGTAAGTCGCTCACAAGTTTGTGCACTTCTACTGCTAAGTTGTTTGTTGCATCCCTTTCGTCACATAAATGAGAAAAATAAGGACGCTTACAAGTCTAGTTGGGTTGGCTGGACAAGACAATAATGAATGCAAGAGTTAGAAACATCAAACATAATAAATAAACAAATAACTAAACTTATAACAATACAATAAACTAAACTAGAGTGCATAAGGGAAATAGAACAAAAATAAACAACATTCATGCCACCAATGGATAAGTTGTATTAGTGGGAAAACACCAAAGAGAAAGGGAGACTTATGGGTCCCCTCTTCCTCCAAGGGAGGGCTCTTGAACCCCCAATGATTGAGCTCTTCTTACAAACAACAAACTAGAAGGAAATGGTGAAGAAATCCAAAGCTCATTCAATCAAGAGGTGATGTGAATATCTCAATGAAATGGTGCTTGTATGCTCTTGATGAGGAAAGAGGATCCTCCAAGATAATATAGGTAGCATAACAATACAAATGAATTCCTTGAAAATATAGTGCACCCATGGCCTCTTTTTATAGCAAAGATTTGAGGCATTATTCAACTAGTCTTTAGTGTGAACAAGAGGCTCTTTAGGGAATGCTTAGGTCCTTGACCAGCCCCCCACTTGGATTCATCCTGGATTTGGGTGTCAAATCGACTTGGGAGATGAACCAGAAGTGGGTGGAAGGTCGACCAAAATCTTAAATGCGCCATTCTGAGGCATGCGTGGCTTTTTGCATCCACAGTCGCGCATTGGGCGCATGTGCACTTTTCTGACGTTTTTCGACTATCGCACGTGTGCACTCTACCTTTGTATCCTTAGTGCATGCTGATTTTATAACCAGTTTTATAGTTTTGTGCCCTTTGGAAATGAATTTTTTGGGCCATGGATGAACTAATGGGTGTTTGGAAATGATGGATTCCTGTAACCATTTGCAGATGAAATTCCAGTGATAACACTATTGACATTCCAGAGCTAATGTTCTCTTCCTATCAATAGGATAAGTAGACAATGATGTAATGGATCCTTCCAACAGACAAGAAGCCTTCATCAATGTAGTTTTGTCCGTTATGGCACGGTCCCAACGGTCCGATGGCGAGCTTTTTGATCATAACTCTTGTTCTAACTGTTCGGGAATGTTAATCTAACAATTATAATTCCTCCAATGGTCACATGGCTCCACCATGGTGAAGTGACAATCTGAGTTGCTTTGATATTCCGACAAAGTTCAAATTATGGAGGCCTTACTTCTGCAAAGTCTTCTCTGGAACTTCTTGTAATTTCTCCAACTTTGCTTTCTTCCTACTGAGTTTTCTAGCCTTCTTCCCTGTGATCTACGTTATTGGGTTCCTCTTCCCATTATGAGTCTTATCTTCTCTTGGCATAGTAACTTTGCGTTGTTGATGGTATTTCGTAGGGCTCAAGGCCTATACTTCTTCTCTGTCTTTGGTAGGCACTCTACTCTCTTGTATAGACATGTGTTTCGGGTTTGCTTGCATTCTTTCAATTTCGACAACCATATTTCTAGTCCTCAGTAGCTTCGACTGGTTTTCTTTTTTTGCCAGTAAGTGTGCTATTCTCTTAACCATGAAGTCTCTTAGTTCTTGCTTTTTTTGTTCTAGAGCTTCCTCTTCTTGTTTTCTTCGGATCTGATCTTTCTCAATCTAGGTTTTTCCTAGTAACATAGCAAATGGGGTGTTGTTCTCAATAAATTTAACAACCTCAAATTCTTCTTTAGTCGAAGTTCCATGAGCACTCATAGATGTCTGGGTAAGTCTTCCACATAGGGTTATCAACTTTCCTCTAAATAATCCTATTCCTCCCAATGAGGGAATCATAACAGGCTTTCCTAAAATTTCCCAAGTACTTTCTGTCATGATATTCCCCTGTGTTTCCTCGTCCAAAACATATTCTATGTCAAAGTATCCTATTCTTGTTTCGATGCACTCTTTCTCTTTGAATATCTCTAATAAGGTGATATCTTGTGGTCATTCAGGGTTTTTTTTATTTCTGACAATACAGTCTCTGAACCTTTCTGGGGTTCTGCCATAGTATTAATTTCTGAGTCTTTCTCATGTTTATCTTGTTCCATAATCATTCTTTCAAGTTTATCAATCATTCTAGGGAAATCCAGAACTTCATGGTCCATAGATTTACAACAAAGACAACTAGGTCGTCTATTAGGGAAATCCTTAGCAAGATGGCCTGGTGTTCTACAACTGTAACAAAGGGTTAATCCTCTCTTTCTCTTAAATGATCCCCAACCTTTCTTGTACTGCGCACTAGGATCATAGTAACTAACCTGCATAAAATTATTCCTAGGATCCTGCATCCATTTGTTAGTCCAAACATTCTTTCTATGCATAGGAATAACATATCTTTCATTATTTTTATTAGATCTACTCATAGCAAATCTTCTTTCTTCTAACTATGTTGTAGTTTTCAGACTAGGACAAAATTTACCAAACATACCTAAATCCATACTTTCAAAACAAAAATTTCCACTTATCTTACCTTTATCAAATCACAAAGCTTTCAAATCTTACCCTTTTAATAAAACAAATTCACCGATCTTACCTCTATTAGAGCACACAACTTTCATATATTACCTCTTTTCTTTAGATCTGTCTCCATGGAACTTTGTAAAACAAGTAGAACACTGCGCACTAAAGCAACATATCTACACATAGAGCTTTATTTCTTTTCCTCAGTTCCCAACAATCACAGTTTCAGGTCCCGACAACGGAACCATTTTTTGGCACAAGGGCAGACTCAAGGTTCAATGCTTCAACAAAGCACCAACAAAACCCTAACTACCGACCCTTTCAGCAACACTTGCAAAGCAAATGAAGTCTCACCTGAGGTAGAGGCAGGGGTGGTTGCAAGACTCCAGTGTATGCAACCTTAGCTGGGACACAGATCTGTGATTACAATACTCTAATAAAGCACTTAGAAGATGTCATTCATTAGTACTTAACCTTTGTCTACAGTGCAGATAAACCCTAATTACAATGCAACACAATATTCAACACATTTAAGCACTTAGCATAAAGAAACAAATCAGATCTGGCATTCATTCGCATTACTGAGAACTAAGCTATTATATCAAATGCGTCTAAAATTCGTAAAGATAACAACACTAATCATAAATCACATCAAAGGCACAAAGCAGTAATCAAAATGCACAAAACAACCATAACAAAGGATATACGTGGTTCACCCCTAGCCTGAGGCCATGTCCACCAAATCTTCGTCTTCTTTATTATCTTCTGTCAATCATCTACATGCACAGAGCCATAAGGTCCTACTCCGCATAGGACAAGATATATATGCGCCCCTCGCCAGATCCTCCTTCCCTGAGCTAGGTTACAACACAAATCCTGTACACAATCTCTTACAGTCACTTTCACTTAGCCTTGCAAGTTTCACACAGTATGCACAAAGCATGTACAACTATCACTCGCACTTAGCACATCATCACACAGATGCCTATATTGTCTCCTCTTACATCGCCTAGACATCTATTTATACATTAAAAAATGGATCTAAACATTTGTAAACCCATGGGCCGACATCCCCATACCCGTTACATAAGCCCAAAACCCAAAAATCCCTAAAAAGGGGTTGGGATTCCGTGATCTCTAATTTGACTTGCACTCCACCTTCGACAACCTGTCGAAGTCCCAAAATAGGTCAAACCTAACCAAGGATCTCCAAAACTTGGTCAAGGGCCAACAGTCCCTCCACCCAAGATCCTGCTATAAAGGTTGGTCCTGACCTTTGATTCATTGACATACTTAAGGAGAGTATAAGGGGAAATCCTAGTAAGAATTGGAAGGTTCTCAAAGAAGACTGGAAAAAAGGGTTTCCAGGTCAAGAAACAGAAAAACATGGGAGGTATATGGGCTTACAAACATAACGGGTGAATCCAAATGGATGTTTTCTTTGATATGCAATGAATCATTACCTTTCTCCTTGGACCAAATGCTATATTTAAGTCGTCTCTAGTTGGTTAGAGATAGTTGAGTACGGGTAAAAGGGGTTAGGAAAATAGCCAAACCTGTAACTCAACATTTAGTTAGGCACACATGTGCGTGCGCACACACACACACATATTAAGCATTTATTAACATGTATGTGACTTTCCTTGGAGCAACCCACATATACGTGTGTTTCATAACTGTCAGTGAACACACAAGTTCCAAAAAACTATTTTTTAGAACACACACACACACACACACAAACACACATTAAGAATTTATTAACATGTATGTGACTTTCCTTGGAGAAACCCACATATACGTGTGTTGCATAACTGTCAGGGCACACACAAGTTCCAAAAACTGGTTTTTAGAAGATCACAAGGAGGTACGAGGAAGAGTTTTATGCAAATAGTATAGGGACTAGGCCAATAAGAGCATCAATGCGTCAATGGTCGCAATTGATGGTATAAAAAATGCCCCCCTAATGTGTGATTTCAGAAGAGAAAATCATGGATAAAATACATTATATGTCTTCAAAGAGTAGTAAGTCAGGGTGAAGGTGACAAGAATCCAATTTAAGGACAACAACCAACAACATAAACAAGTCATAATGCTCAATTCCCGAGGTGCGAATACCCATTCTTAGGTGTGATTAAAAGCATGGACAATAATCAAGTACATTGGGGATCCATGAAAAATGTTTATATATAAAGCAATGATCATGGCCACAAAAGAGATACATGATGGATCTATGTCAAATAAATATCATAGCCATGAAAGAGATACAACGTGTATTTATGTCTCAAAATTAGTGAAGGATATCTAGATAAAAGAGCTGGATAGCTGATCCTCCACAAGTACCGATGTAATTAGTGGTATTGTCTTCATAACTTAGAAAGAAACATAAAATAAGTTACGCTACTATGTTCTCGAGGTATTCAAATCAACTATCATGGTACAAGTATTCACTATGAGAATAAAGGAGTTGAGCTCGAACACAATGAGAGACCATTTGATTACTAGTCATTGATGTATACCATTAACAAACACGAGATAATCCATCGAGAATGATAATGGGCGTCAAGGTACCTAACACAATCTAACAAGTGTGAATAGAGGATTTGATGTCGAAAACTTGATAGAATCTATCGTTCAGGGGACTTTAATGTATTCCCACTATCAATATCAAGGGAACCTGCCACTTGTGACTGCAATCCCCAAGGTACTAATAATGAATCTAGATCCCTATCCTAGAGCAAGATGTGTTGAAGTTGATAGTAAGATATCTGTTGGAAGGAGGGAATTAAGGAATCCCCCATCATCCAACATGAGGACTAGAAGAAGGCCAAATATTTGGAAGGACTTGAATGAAGGATGAAGAATGGGATATTCTTGATAGAAAGGCACTAGGAACGATACGACTGTGCCTGGAAACTTTAGTGGATTTCAATATTTCAAAAGAAAACAAAAACAGAGGATATGATGAATGCATTGGATAAACTATATGAAAAACCCTCGGCTTCCAACAAGGTATTTCTAATGAAGCAATTATTTAATATGAATATGTCAAAAGATGGGTCTGTTACTGATCAATTAAATGAATTCAATACGTTCACTAATCAATTAAGTTCTATAAAAGTATACTTTGATGATGAGGTCAGGGATCTTCTAATCTTGTGCTCATTTCTAGAACGTTGGAAGGGCTTGGTCATGGATGTAAGTAACTCTATCTTTGGTTCAAACACTCTGAAATTTGATGATGTTGTTGGTGCTATCCTTAGCGAAGAAATGCGATAGAAAAGAACAAGTGAGATATCAAGTAATGCATTGACTATGGAGAATAGGGGAAGACAAAGGAAATAAGAAAGAGTCTAGGAAACTGTGGGAAATCTAGGAAGGGTAGATCCAAATCTAGACTAGGAAAGACAGAGTGTTGAAATTGTGGGAAGAAAGGACATCCGAAGAAAGATTACAGAGCTCCAAAGAAACAAAGAGATGGACAGTAGAAGAAAAATCAAGAAGCAAATGTAGCAGGTGATGTGTTAAAATATGATTTGATTGTTTCTTTAGATAATATTACTAAGTCTTGGGTAGTAGATTCAGGGGCTTCATTTCATGCCACACCCGATAGGAAATATTTTCAAAATTATGTTCAAGGTGATTTTGGAATGGTTTATTTGGCTGATGATGAACCATATCAAATTGTTGGAATGGGTAAGGTACAAATAAATAAAAAGAATGGAAACCAATGGTTACTGAAAGAGGTGAGACATATACTAGATATGAGAAGAAATATAATTTCAACAGGAAAGTTGGAAAGTGAAGGATGTATATCTACATTTACAGATAAGGTGTGGAAGGTCACTAAAGGATAACTGGTAATGGCAAAAGGAGAGAAGGTAGATACATTGTATTTATGTACTGGTAATTCTGACTCTTCTATCTCTTTAACTTCTACAGGATTGGATACAACATCGTGGTATCATAGGCTTGGCCACATGAGTGAGAAGGGAATGGAAATACTTCACAAAAGGAATTTTTTGGCAGATCTTCAAAAAAGTTGATTTGGATTTCTGTGAACACTGTGTTTATGGAAAATAGAAGAAAGGCATATTTCTCATGGTAGGAAAGGAAAATAATAGTGAAAAATTAAAGCTTGTGCATACAGATGCATGGGGACTAGCTCATATATCATCTCTTGGAGGATCTCATTATTCTTTTACTTTTATTGATGATGTAACTAGAAAAACTTGGGTTTATTGCATTCGAAAAAAATATGATGTTTTTGACACTTTTAATAAATGAAAATATTTGGTTGAGAATGAGATAGGAAAAAGGTTGAAGTGTCTCAGATCAGAAAATGGAGGTGAATACTACATCAAGGAGTTTGATAATTATTGTTCTGTTGACGGGTTCAACTTCTCTCGAAAACAATGAGGGGTACTCCCCGGTATATGGTCCCAACTAGACTATACACCATTTAAATGAGTAGTCCCATCCAGAATTTGTCCCGACTGTCATTTATTATTTTCTTTTGGTTTTATTACCAGTAACAGTCCGATGTACCAATGAGGTGGATGGATAGTGAGAATGCAAATGAAAATATGTATATTAACACCATTTATGTAAATACAACTGATCTATTACTAATCTATGCTAACCTATCCTATCTAGGAGCACACTAGAGTAATCGATGAGTTATAATGCAACCAAAATCTTACACAACTTCTATACAGTTAACTGCAACAAAAGAGGAAGATTGGAGAGAAGTGCATACATATGTATATAAATAGATTAATATTGATCACAACAATGTATACTATAATAACCCAAAAATATCAAGGCATTGAAATATTCAAATAAATATCAATAACTTCAGAATGAAAAACATTTTATAAGAATTAGTCTATAACAAACAAAAATTCTTACAGTCCATAGAAACAATAGTTATCTTCACTTGAAGTAGTTCAAAGCTCTGATTCGTTTCTACACAGAATTCCTTCTATAATATGTTGGCCCGAGGGATTCTCAATATAAATCAACAAAGTATGTGTTCTCGAACACATTCTTGGGTCTATACAATGATTGAAAATCCAAAAAATCCCTTTACGAAGGAGATTCTATCACATTTTATACAAAAAACTAGTAACTCCTATGTGTCCTTTCACCTTCTTCTTGAAGAGGCAGTTACAAAACTTTTCATCTTCTCTACCCTAATGACAAGTGGCATAAACGATGAAATTTGAAGTGGTTAGGAAAAGGATGAGAGAACAAAGGTCGTTTTGTCCTTTCCCTATGAACTTTTGCTTTGGAGATAAGTTGTCCAAACTTCCATCTAGTAATATAGTGACTCGATTCTCTTGTATGTTATCTTTTCCAATGTTTCATCGTTCATGGTGATGATTTCATCAAGGGCGATCATATCCTTCTCTAATTTCTTAATGAAATATTGTACCATGGTGTGAAGCTTCACTGGCTATAGCAGATAGTTGGTCAATGCGATTGGTGGAGACAAAGGTTTCCGCTTCAACTATCTATTTCCTTCGACTCATGTTGTCTTGGAATGCATTCACCAATTCTTGTGTGACCAAATTATTCCCAATTTCATCTAATCTTAGGAGATGACCACTCCTTATCAGTTCTTGGTCAACTTTTTGAGTCCTTGAACATATTTCCATCACCTTGGTTACTTCTTTATATGATCTTTTCCCCATCTACTGACAATGAACTAATGCATACATGTCTTTATTTCTTTCTTATTTTGAGGGTCTATATAGCTCAGGAGGTGCATCAATATTCTCCTTTATCTGAGTATCAATGTCAGTTATACCTTCACAGATAGTGTTGTATTGTGTCAGCTTCATTTGTATCTGGTTGTTTTGGTCAATGATTATTGTAGCTGCATTTTGGAAGAGGTGTAGATTGGCATACATGTCAATGATGGCACCTTCCAAATAATTCCTAACTCTTTCTACACTGGCCTTCAAGTTGAGGAGGCTTCTTTCATCGATATTTACTTGCTGAAGTCTTACTTCTAGATCCCTGATCCTCGCCTCCTCTTCATTTTGTTGGCATAGCCTCTATATATTATCTATGGTGTCATCCATAAATGTATAACCAACCCTAGATATTTCCACAGGGTCTTCCTTGACATGTCCTATGACCAGGACTTGAGTAACCACTGATATAGGGGCTCCTTCTATCACTGACACATTTTTAACTTGTTCTTGCACAATTCTACCAATTTTACTATCGTATGTGAAGCTTCTCAAATACAATACTTCTACTGGTTGAAAAGGATCCTAGGGCCCAAGGCCTAAACCACTACTCTTTGTCTCTAGTCCTATACCTGTGATGGATGTTACTGGGATATCCAAGTCCATCGGGTATGTGTCATCCTCTTTGTTCTCTGTATTCTTGATTTGTCTTTATTATTCAACAAATTTATCCATTTCTTTGTTCTCCTCCTTCTCTTCTAATTCCACTACTACTCTTGCCACTTCTTCCATCTCCTTTTCCTTTTGTACAACATCTTTTTCTTTGGCCTCAACTTTATCTTTCACTTCATCTTTGACTCTGGCACTTGCTTTTTTAGCTTCGATTTTTGTTTCTTTTTAGTGTCATTCTTATTTTTCATCACCTTCTCTTTGTATCTTCTCTTTTTATCTGTTGGTGCTTGTTCCTCCTCTTCAGTGAAACCTGAATGAGTTGAGACAGAGATGGGAAAATATTTCTCAGCTTCATCTTGTTATTCCCCCTTTTTGGCCGACTCTCTTGTTGCTTCTTCTTTAGTGATCCTTCCTTTCGGCTGGCCACACCTGTTGAGAATAACTTCATCGTAAGTTATGGAATTTTTATGCACCTCCTCTTATTCCAAAAATTCAGTTGTGTATTCATACAGGTTCCTCATGCTAATGAATTTCTCTTTGACAATATTCTTAGGGTCGTGCCTCCTGAATATTTCCTCTCAAAAGTGGTAGGAAAGTAATATGTCCACTTCTGTTTGAGCTTTCTTGGTGTTCTCAAAGAAATAGTTTCCAATGTATAGAGGTAGTGGAGGATAAATTGCTTTCTTTGATTTGGATAACATTCCTTTGACGCAATGTATGACAGTTTGATACGCTACCTCATGAAGCACAATTTTGTCAGGAATGAACCAAAAGTGTAGGTGGGGTGGTTTCATCACACCATATATTCTTATATAGGTACCGTGCTCCATTACATACCATTCCCTGATCCTTCTTATGTCTGTTATGGATTTGTCTGTCATACAAGGTGGGGATATGCAAAAGATAAATTCATATAAGTGAGTAAGGAAGTGTTCAAAACTTATTTGATATTTTGTATGATATTTGTGCTCCCAAAGTACTTTGCAATAGATGTGTATTGCGACGTTGGTGGGAAACAAACTCCACCCCTTATTTTGTTACTTGTGGGCCATACACATTATGTCTAGGAGGTACGAGGACATATGGAAAACGAGAAAGTTTCCTAGTTGTTCTTGTGTAACTACAGAGATCGAAACTTTGATATTTTCATATAACATGTCTGCCCAGTTGAATGAAACCCCCACATCGAAACATAAATAAATTAGGGGCATGTAGGATAGGGGGAAATGAGTGGAATATTATCCCCGTATAACCTGCACAACATGGCCACCATATACTGGTAGGATCTCCTTAAATTTTTCATGGGGTACTGACTCTTGGGCCTATACTTGAACTGCTTATCTTCCTTGTACCATCTGGGGAATAAATATTTTGGTGTAAGTTCCAACTTCCTGAGGAGTTTACCATCCATTATTTTGTTCCCAGCTTCAATATGATAACATTTAGCCAAATCATCGGGACTGAATGAAGATATAGGTTATTTTATTACATTACAAACATATCTCCCGATTCACACATGAGTAACTGTAAGTCTAGAAGCGTGGGAGCAATAATCCCTCTCAACCTTCCTTCGGGGAGGGGAGGGAAAAACTATTATCCTTCCTTTCATGCCATGGGAGGTTTTGATAGGTGTGAAACTTACTTGTATCAAAATAGGAGTGATGATATTAAGGTGGGGGTCCTCACAAAAGAGGTTGTAATATATCCTTTATTGCATTACAAACATATCCACTATTAATGTCCATGTTATTTAAAATCCATGAAATGGTGTCTATGCAAGAGAAGAATGTTGGATGTGCTGCCACCCTGAAAATTCCTGATTTTCAGATTTTCTTGAATTCCTGGAGTTCATCTGGCTCTTTCGCCTCCATAGAGAAGTTTGAATTCTTGAACATATAATACAATTCTCCCCATTTTAAGGTCTCTCCATCCTTCTGTATAATTCTTGATGTATCATCATATATAGTCCCGATAATGTTTACCTCTACCATTTGTTGGGAGTTGCTAGATGGCTCAACCCCTATTGTTTTCTCCATCGTCTTCTTACGAGGTGACATGTTTGAGCCTGTAAAAAGGATAAGTTTAGAGCATGTTATTTGAAATGCAGATAAATGATTAGATAATTATAAGAGTTATTGAAATTATCAGGACATAGCAAGCTGCTTTCTATAGGTGTCAGGTTAAAAGTAGACAATGCTCAAATTGTTTGATGATATTTTAGGGCGAAATGATTGGAACCATTTTAAAAAGGAGAAATCAGAAGTCAAGAAAATAACTTCTCTGATACAGATCATAAGGGTTAAGGATAAATCCTCCAATCGTATCATAGGATTTAGTAACAACTCCTCCGATGAGATCGGAAGAGTTGTTTCCAACTTCTTCGATATGTCATCAGAATGAACTATCACAATATCAAGGAGTTTGGATCACTTAAAAGAAACTCCTCCGATCATATTAGAGGAGTTGAAAGAAACTCCTCTGATATGATCGAAGGAATTGTTTCTAGGGGTTTTGAAATATGTGGAGGAAATAACTTTAACTTTTACGAACACATCAGAGAGTTACTTTGAAAGCCTCTGGTTTAAAGTTAGGGATTTTCGTGAAAATAGAAAGGCGATCGAGGGAAGTGTAATTTTTAAACCTGTGAAGTAAAACAATGCATAGAGATTCTTAAACAAGACAAAAATTAATCAATGGCTCATACACATAGTAGATAGAGATTTATATCGAAAACCCTCAACCAGGGAAACCTTTCAACTCTTCATTATATTAATTTCACCATTCACCATACAATATATACAATGTTTTTAGGTATTTCATAGATACCAAAACCCTAATCCCTTAATCCAGGATTAATTTAGAAAACTGCTAAAAATAGCAAAATCCGCTAAAAAAGAAAAAAACACCCAAAAAAATATTTCGGGGCGCTACCCCGAATGCTGCACATAACCAGGGGGGTCCATACCTGGCCCCCCATGGGACCCCCCTAGGAAGCGCTCGATGCACACGACACAAAAATCACTACTAGAGGGATCGTCAGACACAGTTGTTGAATCTGATGCGCCCACACACACACATGCAAAGAATATAACATATACCCAACATTCTCCCACTTGTTGTTTTCTTTGCACCCAGGGGTCCACGGGATTATATAGTCAACAATCCTGGGCAACAATGCCCATTGTTACTCTACACGAAGAGAATTTTTTGTGCTCAAAGACTTTTTCAATGAATCTGCAACATTCTTCAAAGTGTCAACCTTTTCCAGCAAAACCTTTTTTTCTTCAATCATGTCTCTCACAAAGTGATACTAAACATCAATATGCTTTGTCTTTGAATGATAAGTTGGGTTCTTTTCTAGGAATATTTCACTCTGACTATCACAATCTAATCTCTACTTGTTGTACCAACCCAATACCTGAACACAATATCTGTAACCATACTACTTCCTTGCTTACATGAGTGGGTGCCATGTATTCAACTTATGTGGTTGAGAGTGCCACTATAGCCTGTCTTTTTCTCATCCAACTGATTTCTTCCCCAAATAGGTTAAACACATACCCACTTGTAGATATTATGTGATCCATATCTCCAGCCCAGTCTTCATCAACAAAACCATGTATGTCCACCACTATGTCTAATCCTGGTCTTCCTTGGTAGCACAATCCATAACTAGTAGTGCCACGAAGATACCTGAAGACCCTCTTTACTGTTGTCCAATGCTCCTTCCCTGGTTTTGACATATACCTGCTCAAAAATCCCACTGCATGTGCAATGCTCGGTCTAGTACATACCATTTCATACATCAAACTTCCAACTACACTGGCATACAAAACATGGGACATGTCCTCTTCTTCTTCCTGTGTCTTGGGACAATGATCTGCAGATAAATTTACACCTATACGAATAGGAACCTTGACAAAATTACTTCCATACATATTAAACCTATGAAATATCATCTCAACATATTTTCTCTGATTCGACCAGAGTTTCTTATTTGCACGATCTCTTGTAATCTCCATTCCCAGAATGAAGTTGGCAGCACCGATATCCTTCATGTCAAATTTGGAGGATAGCTGTGATTTCACCTCCTTGATAACATCCATGTTATTTCCTACCAACAACATGTCATCAACACACAACACTACATTAATGAAGTGATTACCAACCTGCTTGGAATATACATAGTGATCAACCCTGCTTCTCACAAATCCCAATCCAAGGATGTATGTGTCAAACTTTTGGTACCACATCCTAGGTGATTGCTTCAGACCATATAGTGAATTCTTTATCTTACAGACTAGCTCTTTATTTCCCTTCACCACAAATCCTTTTGGCTACTTCATGTAGATTTCTTCTTTCATATCCCCATGTAGGAATGTTGTCTTCACATCCATCTATTCCACTTCAAGATCAAAAGCAACAACAATAGATAAAATAAATCTAATAGAAGTTAACTTAGAAACAGGAGAAAAAATCTCACCAATGTCAATTCCCTCTACTTGGGAATAACCTTTTGCTACTAACCGAGCTTTGTATTTCTCCACTTTACCTTGTGCATTAAACTTCTTCTTAAACAACCATTTGCTAACAACATATTTTCTTCCAGCTGGCAACTCAACTATATCACATACCTCATTCTTATCCAAGGCATCCATTTCTTCAACCATGGCCTTCTTCTAGAGTTTACTATCCTCTGAATTCATTGCTTCCCTGACAGTTCTGGGATCATCGTCAGTAATAGATAAATAAAAATTGGAACGGAAATCAGGTGGACTATACCTTTCTGGTTTCCTTTTATCTCTCATTGATCTCCTCAATACTAGGGTATGAGGTTCTTCTTCTTATTTTGCTTCCTCTTCTTCAGATGATTTAGATTTTTCATCATCCAACTCAAGCTCTATTTTCTCAGGTTCATCTTGTGTTGGTAGGAATTCTTGTTTGGACACCTCTTTTACCTCTCTTAAAAAAACATCTTGACTGTAAATAGTCTTCTTGGTTTCTGAGTTCCAAATCTTATAACCTTTCACACCATCTTTATAACCAATAAAGATACACTTTTCAGCCTTTTTATCCAACTTTCTCCTATTTTCCTTTGGAACATGTACATAAGCATCACAACCAAACACTCTAAGATGTTGAAGAGAGGGTTTCTTTTCAGTCCATACCTTGTTTGGAGTTTTATCATCCAACGTTGATGAAGTTGATCGATTGACCAGGTAACATGTTGTACCCACTGCTTTTGCCCAGAATTCTTGTCCTAACTCAACACCACTGAGCATGCTCCTTGATTTTTCCATCAGTGTCCTGTTCATCCTTTTTGCAAATCCATTCTTCTAAGGAGTGTATGGAGTAGTCTTCTGCCTTGTTATAACACACTTCTTACAAAATTCTTCAAATTCATTTCCGTAGAACTATCCACCATTATCTGGTCTCAATGCCTTTATTTTCTTCTCTGTATAATTTTCTACCAAAGCATTAAACTCTTTAAATTTATCAAATACCTCATATTTGTTTCTAAGAAAATAAATCCATGTGTTCCTTGAGAAATCATCTATGAATGAAACATAATACACATATTTACCTAGGGATGGAATAGGAACATGTCCAAACACATCACTGCGTATCAACTCTAACTTCCCCTTTGCTATTGTAGCACCAGATGGGAATCTTGATTATGTTTACCATATATTGAATTTTCATAGAAATCAAAATCCAGAGTGAAATTATACATACCTTCAATCATAATTTTACTGTGTAGTGTTCGAAGGTCCTTTTCTCCAATATGCCCCAGTCTTTGATGCCAAAACATGGTCTTCTTTTCAGGGACAGTATTGGTCTTTTCTCCTTCATCTCTCTTCTCATGGACAACAAAACTGTTACACCCATTAGTATAATTTCTTCCCAACAACTTGTACAGAGTTCCACACCGAACTCCCCTCATTAACACCATTGCCCCTCGTACCATCTTGCAAGTGGCCTTTCCCAATACAGTATCCACTCCTGCATCATCCAACTTGCTTACATATATTAGGCTCCTGGCTAGTTTTGGAATGTGCATAACCCTATGGAGAGTTCTAATCCTTCCATATTTTAGCAGTAACTTAACCCTTCCACGTCCCATGATTTTGGCTATGGAGTCATATCCTAGGAATACATCACCACCATCGTATTTTTCATATTTAGAGAACCACTCCTTGTGAGGAGTCATATGGTATTACGCACTTGAGTCGATCAAACATACATCACGGTCTGCATGTGTACCTATAGATGCCAGGTAAACATCACTTCCTTCTTCAGTGGAGGTTTTTGCCTCTATGGAAGAGGTAATATCAGATCCCTTTGGTTTATCAACCTTCTTAGACTTGCAATCTTTCTTATAATGCCCTAGTTTACCACACTTCTAGCATTTCCTCAAAGATTTTCCTGGAGACTTAGATCTACCTGTAGATTTAGATATACCCCTTGAAGACTTACCATGATTCCTGTCTTGGGTATGACCTCTTACAAATAAAGAATCTGTGTTATGACCATCCATGCTTTTTTGCCTCATCTCTTCAAATAACAAGGATGAAACTACATCCTCATACTTCAATGTAGATTAAGTGGTACTGTCAATTGCTACAACATAACAAAGTAATATAGTTATCTTCTTATGCAATTGTAATATTAATAGAGACAAGTTGACTTACTAGATTATTAAATGCATTTAGATGTTCTGTCACAAAATCTCCATCTTCCATCCTAATATGATACAGCTTCTTTCGAATAAACAATGTTTTTACCAAGGACTTTGATTGATACAAATTCCCTAACTTATTCCATAGTTTCTTGGCTATATATTCTCCCAAGACATTCAACGACACCGAATCTTCCAAGCAGAGTCGAATAGTACTCCTTGCTCTTCTGTCTAACTTCTCCCAATCTTCCTTTGACATACCGGTAGGTGGTGTACTAGTAGGTTGTGTACCAATCAGATGTGTGCTAGTAGGCTACGTACCACTAGGCTGTGTACCAGTATCCACAATGATCCATTATTCTTTGTCTACAAGAAGGTCCTCCATCTTCAACTTCCATAGCTCAAATTTTTTATTGTTTAACTTCTCTATTTCGATTCTAGAAGAGCTCGACATTCCTCTTTCTACACTCAAATAACCACTGAACCCAGGTTTATCACAGACCCAAGATAAACTTGATCTATCAAGACCGATAAAAACCCTCAGAAACAAAGGCATCCCTCTAAATCCAAAAAAGATCTTTGATACCACATGTACGTTTTAAACCTGTGAAGTAAAGAAATGCATATAGATTCTAAATAAAAACATAAATTAATCAATGGCTCATACGCATAGTACACATAGATTTATACCAGAAACCCTCAACCAGGGAAAACTTTCAACTCTTTGTTATATTAATTTCATCATTCACCATACAATATATACAGTGTTTTTAGGTATTCTGTAGATACCAAAAACCTAATCCCTTAATCCATGATTAATTTAGAAAACCACTAAAAATAGAAAAATCCGCTAAAAATAGCAAAAACCACCAAAAACAAATATTTTGGGGTGCTGCCCAAAATGCTGCGCATAACCAAGGGGGGCATACCTGTCCCCCCTTAGGAAGCGCTCGACGCACACGACACAAAGAGCACTACAAGATGGATCGTCAGACACAGTTGTCGAATCTGACACAACCACACACACACATGCAATTAATATAACATATACCCAACATGAAGAACCAAAATGAGTTTATACGGACATGAGGAAACCCTAGAACTTTCTAGATCATGGTCTATGTGCTCGGGGAAATCTTCGGGGATTGCAATGATTATGTGCAAGGGTGCAGAGAATATTTTTTGCTGTGAAGGAGAAGTTGTCATCTGGGCATTCATTCCAAGGAAAGGAACATGCTCTAAAAATAAAAATGTAAGGTTGGTGAATGTTGGTGAAAAGGGGGGGGGGCACATGGCGAGAGAGAAGTGATGAGGAGTAGGGAAAGAGACTATCAATCTAGGGAAAGGTGAAAAAATAGTAATAAACAAATACCTAACCCCAACCTTATAATAAAATAGAGTTGAGGTTCTCTTACCTGTGTTACACTACCACACAGTGAGTATGGATGGGTTAGATCTTCGAACGGAGCTCATCTCGACGTGTTTAGCCTCAGGTTTCCTTGTTCACTTGAAAATGGTCAGATAACATTAAACCTAACCATGTTCTATTTATATATCACAATGGTCATTTATAGAATTAAATGCAATGGTTGGGGTCAGTTTGATCAGAGGGCCAAAGAGGAAGTTCTCTGATAAGTTCAGAATCCAAGAGAGGAACTCTCCCGATGTGTTCGGAGGAGTTGAAAGTAAATCATATGAATACATCAAAGTATTTTCTACTAACTCTTGTGATAATGTTGTGTATCATAGAAAATGAAAAGAACTCTTCCAAAAATTCAGAGGAGTTTGAAGTAGCTCCTCCAAACTATTTGGGGGAGTTTGAAGTAACTCTGTCGACTTCCAATTTGGATTGTAACACTAAGTATTGATGAATTTTTTTTTTTCAAGTGAAACATGAGTTATCAAAAGAATATTAAGATGGAGAGTGAGAATTATGAGGCTTTCTCTTAGGCTCAAAAAATAAAGGGCTCCATTTTGAGGGAGGTAAACAAGATCAAACGAAAAATGGAGGGTTTTCATGCCTGTCACAACAAACGGTGACACACTAGGAGAAGCCTTGGATCTATGCAAGATGATAACTATACACAATTTAGGAAGGGTTCTCAATTATACAAAATCATAAGAGAGAAAAGATAGGTCCCATAACTTGCATATTGAAAATACTGAGGTGGTTGAAAGAGGGGTGAGAGCTTTTCCATTTAATAGATTTATTTCAAATTGCTATCCAGTCACATGTTAAATGGATAGAAAGGAATTGGTAGGTAGTATAATAGAAACAAAACATCAAGAATCATGAGAATACAAGTTATAGTGCATTTCTATGGTGTCACTCTGTTGTTAGCGACCGTCCATAGCCCCGACGGAGTCACCCCGGTGTCACAAGCCTGTATCCGCTACCAGTGAGCATCCATAGCCCTAGTGAAGATACTTGCATGTCCCATGTGATGTGGAAGGCCTTTGCCTTTTATAATATTTGATTAAATTTTATTTAGAGACATAGGTGAATGGGGGTATTCCATTTAACCTTTAAAGGAACAAGGGATGGCACCTATGATGGTGAGATATGCTAACTTGATTATGGATGAGAAAACTCCCCGAGTTGTGATTCCTAGTCTACTACAAACATTTCATCTAGACCATTTTCGTTTAGCTTGTATAATATGGAAATCGGTTGTTCAGTGCAGTCTCTTAGCTCTCTGTTTTTTCATTGTCTCTTCATATTGATAAGCTATGTTCCTCCACCAGATCTTGACTTGTGATAATGTGTAAAGGGATTTCATATCTGGGGAGATATGTAGATTTGACATCGTATTATATAGATGTTTAAGCTATATGCACTATATGTGCTACGTTTAGACCTATGACTTGCACTAAGTTGTGAGAAATTCAAAATCACAAAGGCATACATCAAGAAGGATAAAGGAAAATGGTACTAATCTAAAAGATCAAGAGAACCAAACAAACGAAAGAAGCAAAATCGAATGAAAAGCAGAATCATGATTTATTTATGTACAAGCAATCAACAACCTAAATGGATAATTGATGTAGTGGTTGCGGATTTATCCATTAACATGGAGAGATTCAATTTCTCCCTAGAGGTTTTGCAACCGAAAAGTGCCTTGGCCAATTTTTTCTTTAATGAGGTAGGGACCAAGCCAAATCTGTTGGAATTTTGAATTTTTCCCATTATCTTCGTGTGCTTGTCCCATTTTATAACTAAGTCCCCAACTTGGAACTCTTTCTCACCTGCAGACTTCTTATCAAACCAACATTTTACTGTATGTTCGTGAGCTTCAAAATTGCTTTTATTTTTGTCACGTATTTTCTCCAGGTTCAACAAGGTATCAATACGACTTTGGATGACAGGGAAATCTCTGCCTCGCGACTATTGTGTAAGTTGAAGGGAAGGTAGGTAGATGTTCAAAGTTAGAAAAAATTCTTTCCCATACACAAGAAAGTAAGGTGAAGTTTCGATAGAAGTTTTGGGAGTGACATGATCCGCCAAAAGAGAATTTTGTAATGCATTGTGCCAATTTATCTCGTGATCAACTACAATTTGTTCAAGGATACAGATGATGTTATTTTTTGTATATTATGCTAAGCCATTTCCTTGGGGATAGTAATTTCCTGATTATTTTAAAATAATCCCCTTTTCCAATGCATACTCAGATAATTTCAAGGATGAGAAGAAAGTGGCATTATAAAACACTAGAGAGTTAGGAATTCCAAACCCCATGACAATGTGTTACTCTATAATATTTATTACTACTTCCTCATTCACTTTGACTATAGGTATTGCTTCAATCCAATGTGTGAAATAATAAGTAGTAGTCAGAATATACGTGTGTTGCTTGGATGAATGAGGATTTATCTCACCAATAATATCTAGGCCCCATTGCTCGAAGGGTTCTTCTACTGCTACATGTTGGAGAGGAAGAGAAACTTTACATTCCCTTCCCGCAACTTTCTAGCATGCTTTGCATATCCTTGAGTATGCATGATCATCCTTGAAGAGTGTGGGCCAGTAGTATCCTCCTCTTAGCACTTTGTGGGTCGTTGTGTCTCCTGAAAAATAACCACTAGTCGATCCATTGTGCATATCTTTCGGGACATTATCAACATCCTATCTTTCGAGGCATCTGAGTAACACTCTGTCATAATTATTTTTGAATCAAATACCATGTAACAACTGATACTGTAAATATTTAATTCGTACCACTCTTTTTTTCTTAGCATTGAGATGGTCCAGAGTAGTGCCATATTACAGATAATATTTAAGATCATTGTAACATGATCCTTCAATGGTTGAGACATATGGAACTTGTTGAATATACATTGTAGGTTCATCTTGTCAACCATCCTCCTTTTGTTCTTCAACATCATCTCCTTGTGTCACTAATTTACACAAGCCTTGACCTTTCACAATATTGGCTGGTTTTAATTCGAGGACACACTCTTGTAGAGTTTTCATCCAATTCCCTCATCTTTCAACTAGTTCTTTTTTACCAAATAGGGACCTTACTTATAGGTGTGAGATGATGACTTTAGTGTGATTTTTGAGGATATAAGGTTTGAATTGGTTGATGGATTTATGGACAACAAAGGCTTTCTTTTCCACTGAAGGATAATTCAGTTAAACACCTTGTAACCCAGTGTTCATAAATGTGATGTGGAACTTGTCTCCTTATTCATCCTTTTTCATGAGCACTGCTGCTAACGAGTGATCAGACGTGAATATGTATATTAGGAAATCTTTGGAGAAATCAGGACTCATAAGAGATGGTGCGTCGACTATAGTGGTTTTAATTTTTTCAAATGATTCCTTCTCCAACGATGTTCATTTGAATTGCATGCCCTTTTTAATAATATTTTGTAATGGTTTCATAATTTCAACAAAATATGGAAGAAACCTTCATACAAAATTGATTATGTTGAAGAATGTTTGCATGGACCTCTTCCTGTAAAGTGGAGGAATTTGTAGAATGGACTTAGTTCTTTCTAGGTCCACCGAAATCCCGTCTTTAGAAATAACGTGTCCTAATAAAATACCTTCTGAAACAACGAATACAATTTTCTTGGGATTAAGAGAAATACCATATTTTCTGTACTGTTCAAAAATTCATCTCAGATGTTTTGGGTGTTCTTCTCTCTTTTTTTTAATAAATGGTGATATCATCAAGGTTAACCACCACTCTTTGACTAATTAATCCTTTGAAAGTAATGTCTATTTCCCTCTGAAAGGTATCTCCTATGTTCATAAGACAAAAGGGAATTTGTCTATAAGCATAAGTTCCCCATTTAGTTCGAAAAGTGTTTTTTAATCGGTCTGGTTCTGCCACAAGAACTTGATTGCATCTTGAAAATCCATCTAATAGAGAGAATAACTGAGATTTGGAGATGAGTTGTAGGATTTGTTCCATTGGGGGAACTTGATAGTTATGTTTGTCAGAAGAGCGATTGAGATTCCGTAAATCTATACAAATTCTTATTTCTCCTGACGTTTTTATTATGGGAACCATATTAGAGACCCAAGTCGAATGTCTCACTTTGAAAATGATTTGGGCATCTAATAACATCTTGAGTTCCTTTTGAATCAGAGGTTTGAAATTTGGATGTATCTTTCTAAGATTCTTTTGGAATGACTTGATCCCTTCTTTGATGGGGATCACATGTTGTATAATATGTGTATCATACAAGTTCAAGTCGTCATATGTCCAAGAAAAAACATGTCGATACTTCTTGAATAATTTTGTGAATGCGTACTTTTATGAATATGAACAACAAGTGCCTAGGTTAACATATTTAGGCTTCTCAAATGTTCCCAAATTGACCAATAAATGAATCATAGTGGAGCTATTGGTCTTCGGATTAGCTGGCCTCCTGAACTTGGATTGTAAATCAAACAATTTTTCAAGAGTCAAAACTTTCTTCAGAACAATATTTGTCTTCACTTTGTTCATTTCCTCTTGATAACTTTGTAACTCTTGTTGATGTACCACATCATCGATCACTGAATCTTGGAATGTGTCCGAACTAGTAAGAAATTTGATGATTTGAGAATAATCGTCGAACACTCTCCAACTCATGACATTGTCTAGTACAAAGGGCCTAAACATCATTTCAATCGAAAAACCATCATCAGGAGGCATAAACCTAGATGTTGCATTGGAAAAAATATTTTCATCTATATTTTGATCATGAGGTATAGAATTAATATTAAATGCATCAAATGAATAAAGCATATTCCATACCTCTTGTTGGTAATCCTTTAGATGTAGATACATGAAATTAATAATGTTTCTTACCTGTCGAACAATGATCTTAGAATCACCAAACACTTTAAGATATTTTACCTGAAGATCGATGGATTTTTTAAGGCCTTGAACTAAGGCTTCATATTCAGTGGTGTTGTTGGTGCATTCAAACTCTAAATGACATGATATGAGCATTTTTACTTGTTTTGGGTTAATTAGAAAACATCCTATTCTGACTCCATCCTGTGTTTTAGAGCCTTCAAAGAAAATGGTCCACATGTCAGTAATATTAGTCTTGTTATTCAAACTAAATCCTAAGTTACTTAGTATTAGACATGTGTTTTTATGTATTCGTGGGAAGAGGCCTGATTTTAATTTTGATGGTATTTCAAAGGTCCATACTTTGTAACAACCATAATCATTTTTAGAAAAATAATTCTCCAAAACAAAATGAGCAAAGATTATGGGTTCGTTCTTACCCTCCAATTCAGTCACTGTGTGCTTCATGTGTTCTTCACTTTTTACATATATTTGATTGGCTTTGCCTTTATGAGGAATCCATAGATGAGACTAATCAGTAGATAAATAACCTTGAAGTTTGGATGACCAGTATCTTCTTAAGATCGAACCATAACTCTCCAGTATGTCTACCACAACTATGTCTATAGTATGATGAACTCTAGGATCATATTATAGTCTGATTAAAACATATTTGAGTTCACCTTTTACCTTAACATATATCCTATCTAATTGTATTATCTCGGTTCTCATCATTTGTGGAACAACATTAAGCTTTTGGAAAATGGAAAAAGGCATGATATTGGAAGAGGCACCCAAATCTGCTAAACAATTGTGTACATTGAAATTAAAAATTTCATATGTAAGTAGAAAAAGTGGTACAAGAGACTTAGAAAAGGAACCTATGCTAGTTGGGTTTATAGTTGTTTCTATCTCCACTTTGTGTATCTTTTGTGCATCACTTTTCGGGGTTGATATTTCAGTAGTAGCGATAGTTTCTTCCCGAGTCTCATGGGGTTTGAAAGCATCATGTAGGATATCACGTTATTGTGGAAGGAAGCAAATATAAAACACGAAAATATTAGCTTTAATATTCTTCATGTTCTCGATCAGATTATAATTCAAGGCACGCGAGTTTGAATTTTTCTTAACTTGTCCATATTTCTCTCAAATCATGTTTTCATTATCTGGTGTCATGTCATTTTTTTCATTATTCCTAGAAGAACTAGACATGATTTGTTTGTATTTGTTTGCTACATTAGTTTTTCCAATTTTATTATTAGTTTTTTCTGGGACCATATTACTTTGTTTTGGGAGGAAAGGGGGAGGCATTATTCTACTAAAAGGGATGTTATCTTCTTTGGAAGAAAGGGAATTAGATAATGAACCTTTACTGCATAAGTTATAACGTTTTGGAGTGACAACTTTAATAACTTGCATATCTCCGACAAGGATTTATTCAATATTATCATCATCTGATTTTGTACACCAGCCCCAAAAGAGCATAGCCGATTCTGGTGGAGCTTCACCAACACCATGAGAAGGATCTTGTGCATGGTTTTCATCATTCAAACTCTATTGATATAACAACTATTTTATCACCAGGGTCATAGAGGTGAACCACCGAGGGCATGTTCGTTCTGGGTGATTTTGTTGATGATAAGAACAAAAATTATCATTATTGAAGCTATATAAGTTGAAATCCATGTGTGGGGGTTTAGGTGGTTGTGGCAGGTTATCTGGTTTCTTAAATAATGGGAGGAAATTTTGTGGCTTTGATGATCCTTCACCGACATTCTCTTTAAGGTCCACAACTTCATTGGATAACTTTTTAACCATTTCGACTACATTATCAATATCTTTTGACTCCTTATCAGGTGGTTTAGTTAATAGAAATGGTTTCTTTTCAGCCAACTTATTTTCTTCATAATGTGGATATTGATCATACGCAGATAACTCTCTTTCTACAGTCTCATATTCATCAAATTTTAATGCTAATGTATTTTTGTTAGATCATTTTACAAACATCCCTATGAAGGGGGTTAATGCAGCTGTGTAATATTAAATAGATAATGACCGAGCGAGAGCTACATCATGAGGAAACTTGATTAATACATTAATAAATATTTGGTTAAAGTCTTTTACTCTTTACCTCTTATCCATTCTGATGGCTCCTATTTCATTATGTAGAGATGGAGTTGTTTTTCTTTCTCCAAATTTTCTCATAAAGAGCCTTTCAAAACTGACCCAGTCTGTAATAGATCTAGCAGGTAGGCTGAAATACCAAGTTAAGTTTTTCCTTGAAAAAGTGTAAGGAAATAGCCTACACAGTACGTCATCGTGTTTGAAACCTAGAAGATGTATGGCTAAAAAGCAATTATTAAAATGATCTTCTGGGGATCCATGTTTTTCCAGGTCAAATTTTAGGAGGATTTTATCAAACTTCCTTGGAATTTCATGAAGTTTCCCAACCATATTGAGAGCTCCTTGGGCCCTACATGGCGGTATAAATTCTTCGTGGATCCTATTTTCTTCCATTAGTTGTTCTATGGTGGTTTCTAGTTGTTTACATTCAAATACTTCTTCAAGTTCAATGAGGAAATGCACAACTCTACTTTATAAGGGGGTTGTGACTTCTTGTAAAGAACTTTCAATGAAGTCTTCTATTTTGTTAATGTAAACATTGGGGTCTGTGTTGGGATGTTCTACTTGAGTTTCTTTTCTTCTAGGGAGTTCAGATGTTGTAGGTAGTTTCCCAAGTAGCTTTGTGTAAGCACGTGTAATTCTACGGGTTTCGTGGAGTTCTTCCCGTGGTATGTAGAACCAGGTCTTAGTATGTATTTTAGGACTACCGAATCACTTCCAAAATTATCCTGTATGTCTTCGTAGATAACTTATTATTCAGAATCGACTCAAGGAAACAAGGTAGGTTGAGGGTTGGGATTACTCGTTGAACATTTCCTTCGGTTATTGTTTAATTCATGTATATAACCCATAAAAGATGGCCCTCCTTCTAGCACCAATTTTGTTGATGAGTTCAAATTCGACCGACAACATCAAGGGGTACTCCCCAGTATATGGTTCAAACTAGACTATACACCATTTAAATTATGAGTCCCATATGAAATTTGTCCCCACTGCCATTTATTGTTGTCTTTTGGTTTTCTTACCGGTTATGGTCCAATGTACCAATGAGGTGGATGGATGGTGAGAATGAAAATGAAAATATGTATATGAATACCATGTACATAAATAAAACGGATCTATTACCAATATATTCTAACCTATCCTATATATGATCACACTAGAGAAACCAGTGAGTTATAATGCAACCAAAATCTTACACAACCTCTATAAAGTTAGCTGCAAGAAAAGAGGAATATTGGAGACAAGTGCATACATATGTATTTAATCATATTAATCTTGATCACAACAATGTATACTATAATAACCCACAAATATCAAAGCATTGAAATATTCAAAGAAATATCAATAACTATAGAATGGAAAATATCTTATAAGAATTAGTCTACAACAAACAAGCATTCTTACAGTCCATAGAAACAACAATTATCTTCACTTGAAGTAGTTCAAAGATCCGATTCATTTCTACACATAATTCCTTCTATAATATTATGTCCCTAAGGGCTTCTCAATATTAATTAACAAAGTCTATATTCTCAAAAAAAATCTTGGGTCTATACAATGCTTGAAAATCCAAAAAATCCCTTTACCAAGGAGCTTCTATCACATTTCATACAAAAAGATAGTAATTCCTATGTGTCCTTTCACCTTCTTATTGAAGAGGCAATCACAATACTATTCATCTTCTCTACCCTAATGAAAAGTGGCATAAAGGATGAAATTTGAAGTGGTTAGGAAAAGGATGAGAGAAAAATAGTCATTTTTTCCTTTCCCTATGAAATTTTGCTTTGGAGATAAATTGTCCAAACTTCCACCTGTTTATATAGTGATTTGATTCCCTTGTATGTTAGTTTTTCCAATGTTGCATCGTTCATGGAGATTCTTTCATCAAGGGTTCTCATATCCTTCTTTAATTTTGTCACGAAATCTTGTACCATAGTGTGAAGCTTCACTAACTGTAGTAGATGTTGGTCAATGAGATCGGTGGAGACAAAGGTTGTCTCTTCGACTATATGTTTCCTTCGACTCATGCTATCCTAGACTGCATTCACCAATTCTTTTGTGACCAAATTCTTCCCAAGTTCATCTAAGATTGGGATATGACCATTCCTTATAAGTTCCTAGGCAACTTTGTGAGTCCTTAAACATATTTCCATCACCTTGGTTACTTCTTTATCTTCTCTTTTCCCTATCTATTGGAAATGGTATAATGCATACAAATCTATCTTTCTTGCTGATTTTGAGGGTCTATACAGCTGAGGAGTTGCATCAGGATTTTCCACTATCCATGTATCAATGTTAGTTATACCTTCACGAATACTATTGTATTATGTTAGCTGCATTTGTATTCGATTGTTTTGGTCGATGACTATTGCAGACAATTTTGGAAGAGGTGTGGATTGGCATACATGTCAATGATGGCACCTTCCAAATCATTCCTAACTCTTTCCACACTACCCTTAAAGTTGAGTAGGATTGTTTCAATGATCTTTACTTGATTAAGTCTTTCTTCTAGCTCCCTGATCCTCGCCTCATTCTCTTCATTTTGTTGGCATAGCCTATGTATATTGTATATGGTTTGCATCCATAAATGTAGAACTATCCCTAGCTATTTCCACAGGGTCTTCCTTGACATATCTTGTGACATGGACTTGAGTAACCATTGATATAGGGGCTCCTTCTATCAATGACACCTTTTTGACTCTTTCTTGCACAATTCTACCATTTTTACTATCGTATTTGAAGTGTCTCAGATCCAATACTTCTACTGGTCGAAAAGGCTCCCAGGGCACTAGAACTAAACCACTACTCATTGTCTCTAATCTTGTACATGTGGTGGAAATTATTGGGATATCCAATTCCATCGAGTTGGTGTCATCCTCTTTCTTCTCTATATTATTCCTCTGTTTTTCTTCTTAAACGACTTTCTCCACTGCTTTTTTTTTCCATCTCTGTTAATTCCACTGCTAATCTTTCCACTTCTGCCAACTTCTTTTCTTTTTCTACAACAACTTTTTCTTCATCCTCAGCTTTAGATTTCTCTTCATCTTCTTCTTTGGACTTTTCTTTTTCAACTTTGATTTTATGTTTCTTTTTAGTGTCGTTCTTCTTTTTCAACACCTTTTCTTTGTCTCTTCTCTTTTTATCTTTTGGTGCTTCTTCCTCCTCTTCAGTGGAACATGAATGAGTTGAGACAGATATGCGAGAATATCTCTCAGCTTCATCTTGTTCTGTCTTTTTTATGGCCACCTCTCTTGTTTCTTCTTCGTCAGCAATCCTTCTTTCTGGATGGCCACGCCTGTTTAAAATGAATTCATTGTAAGTTTTTTCATTTTTATGGGCCTCTTCTTCTTCCCAAAATTCATTGTTGTATTCATACAAGAGCCTCATTGTTAAGCCCTAAATAGTGGCACATTACCCCTTAATTGGGGAATATTACATAGTAATGTTGTTTTATTTATGTCAGCTTGGGTCCATTAGTTGTAATTGTACCTCCTAGTCTCCTATATATACCAAGGAGACATTTTCATTTGGAATCATCTTGTACTTGAACATTTATGTGGTGTAAAAGGAGGTTTCCCCCTTGAAGAGGCTTATTATCTGGAATTATCTCTTTTTCAAGGTGTTGACTACTTATTCTGAGGTTTTTCTATGCTATATTGATATTTGGTTCATAACATATGGTACCAGAGCTCAAGGTCTCGGGGTTTCGCTGCTACATATGAGACACCTTGGAATTTTCTCTATAATTGTTTTTCTATGACGTTTGATAAGGAACCCCTTGGATGATATTTATTAGACAGATCAAGTTACATTGGGTTAAAATTCCAGCTCCTGATTCCTTATACTTTTGTAGATACAGTCTATGTAAGATAGGGTTCTGGAATCATCCTGAATTGAGTCATTGCGAAATTTTCACTATAAAAAATTTTATGTAATGTTTTAGACCCTAAAATATGGAGGTTATTCGCCTAAATTATTAAGGTATCTGTGATAAAAAATTCATATTCTAGGTCATTGTACATTTGTAGATACACCCTATGGAAGATAGGGTATTCAACTAGTCCTATTGAATAGTCTCAAGAAGGTGTTACGAGTAAAACAATCATAACTCCTTCCTAGAGTGTCCAAATTGAGTGAGACCGGTTGCATTGGATAGTGGACAGTCCTTAGTATTTATGGTACAAGTTTCAGAATTTGATATCAATTATTTTGTGCGGGGCACACTATACAAGTGAGATCTCCTGGAAAGGGAAACAATCATCAAGCTGTCGGGAAGTTACCGTAACTTCCACTTGGGAAATCCAATTTTGATCAGACATGTGGCATTGCAAAGAAGAAATATCAGAGAACTACAAAAAATAAAGTTTCATACACATAAGGGCCACAAATTTGGAGATACAACAGAAGAAATATTGTCTAGTAGAACCACCTCAAAATCAAGGATTAAAAGTGATACTTGGCCAACATGCCACTAAAAAAGGGAACTTCTACACAAAATAAGTCTCCAGATAGTCCTACTTGGATTCTTGATGAAGGTGAAGAAATGTGTAGGGACATAAATGAATTACAAAAGAAGATAGTGACCAAAGATGAACTACAAGGGATCATGGATTCAACTGAAGCTAAATTGGAGGCAATAATGGATACTAAGATGGATGGATTAAAATGGTAGATCATGGAAAGATTGGAAATTTTCATAATAGAGAGGAAACTTGAAGTGAAAATATATCCCATGAAATTCATGATGAGGACACAAGGAAGATGAATCAAGAATGGAGAAACTCCAACTTTGGGTTGAAGACCAACCATGTTCCTAAGATCGATATGAGGAAGTTTGATGGCAAGGACCCAATCACATGGATACTTCAGATGGAGCAATTATGTGATTTACATTATGTGCCACATACATAAAAGGTACAAATTGCTTCTTTATATTTAGAACCCAATCAATTTGTATGGTATCGATGGCTTTGTTCTTGCAAATCACTCGTCACTTGGACAATTTTCATGGAAGAAATGATAGCACACTATGAGGATACATGGAGAAATACCTTCTTTAGCCAATTGATAAATCTCAAGAAAAAGGGTTCAGTTACAGAGCACATTGAGAACTTCCAAAGATTGAATATAAAGGTAACAAATATTCCAGATGAGCACTTGATTGATGTATTCATAGGAACTTTAAAGGATAAAATTCAACATGAGGTTCACCTTTGGGAACCCAAATCATTGGAGAATGCATTTAGGGTGGCAAGAAATGTTGAAAGTAAAAATATGGCTATGGCTACTAGAAGGACCAATCCTAGCATCTATCGAGATAATAATGTTCCTTCTTCTAAAATACCTCAACCTACAAGGTTGACACCTCAACAATTGGAGGAAAGAAAAGAAAAAGGTTTATGCTTTAATTGTGACAACAAGTACAATAAGGGACATAAGTGTGGTGAGAATAAATTACTCTACATAGATTGTGAAGAGGAAGAAGAACAAGAAACATCTCAAGTTGAAAATGTAGAAGCAATTTCTTATGAAGAGTTGACTCCCATGATATTGTGTAATGCATTGGCTGGAATTAGCACTCCTCAAACCCTCAAGATTGAAGGATATATCAAAAAGAAAAGGGTAATAGTCCTAATTGATTCTGGTAGTACTCATAATTTCATTCACTATAAATTAGCCAAAGTTATCAATTGCTTTGTATATCCAGCGCCAGAGTTTCAAGTAATGATTGCAGATGGATGAAATATCAATTGCTCAGGAAAATGCAATAAGACCAATCTTACTATGGGGGAATATGTAATGAATAGTCCAATGATTTCTATACCCATGGGTGGTGCTGATGTTGTACTAGGAATCCAATGGTTACATTCATTAGTAACAATGGCTTTTAATTTTCAAGAACTTTTCATTGGAAGGAATTGAGTTAAGAAGTATCACTGGGAAACCCAGTAAGATGATAAAATCTAATGGCATGAAAAAATTATTGAAAAAGGGGCATCAAGGTGTTATTGCACAACTATTCTCACTAGATGTTCAAACATCTAAGAAATCTATTCCCCTAGATCTCCAAGGGATCATTGATAAGCATTCCAAAGTGTTTGAAGATATTCCCAAAGGTCTTTCACCCACTCAAAATCATGATCATGATATTCACCTAATTCCTGGGAGTGTTCCTCCTAACATCAAGCCATACAGATACCCTTATGCCCAGAAGAGTGAAATTGAGCATATGGTTGAAGACATGTTAGAGGATGGCATTATTATACCTAGCCAAAGTTCTTACTCTGCACCGGTGGTAATGGTATTCAAGAAATATGGCTCATGGCATATGTGTCTGGATTATAGAGAGCTCAACAAGATCACTATTAAAGATAAGTTTCCCATTCCTGTCATTGATGAATTGTTAAATGAACTACATGGAGCAATCTATTTCAAAAAGTTGGATCTCCGTTCAAGGTATCATCAGATTTGAATGAAGGAAGAAGATATCCCAAAAAAAACATTCTGAACTCATGAAGGCCATTATGAATTTTTGGTCATGCCTTTTGGCCTTACAAATGCACCTTCCACATTCCAAGGGTCGATGAATTCCATTTTCAAGCCCTTCCTTCGAAAATTTGGGTTATTATTTTTTGATGATATACTAATCTATAGAAAGTCTTGGGAGGATCATGTGCGACATGTTGACAAGGTTCTACAACTACTAAAGGAGCAACAATGTTTGGGGTGAAGGAGGTAGAGTATTTGGTTCATATTGATGCCTCAGGAAATGGCATTGGTGTTGTCCTAATGCAAGAAGGAAGGCCCTTAGATTTTGAAAGTTGTCCACTCAAGGGAAAGGAATTACACAAACCCATTTATGAGAAGGAAATGATGGAAATACTACATGCATTGAATAAATGACGCCCTTACCTAATAGGTAGGAACTTGAAGATCAAAACAAATCATTATAGTCTTAAATACTTCTTGGAACAAAGACTATCTTCAGAAGAACAAACAAAATGGGTCACCAAGATATTGGGTTGTGATTTTGAAATCATCTATAAAAAAGGAAGCAAAATGTTGTGGCAGATGCACTCTCAAGAAATGATGAATATGTTGAGGTCTTTCTCTGTGTTATCTCGATCATCCAACCCGATTGGATAATAGAAGCGAGGGATGAATGGAAGAATGACGAAAATGTGTGGAATCTCATTCAAAGGTTGTAGTAGGATTCTAGTGCATCAGATACATTTACATGGAAAAATGATTCACTATTGTACAAAGATCACTTATATTTATGTAATAATTCCCAACTCAAACAAAAGGTACTATTAGAATTGCACACCTCTCCGGTAGGAGGGCACTTGGGATTTTTGAAAACCTACCATAGGGTCAGGAATGAATTATTTTGGGATGGCCTTAAAACTGATGTTCAAAGGTTTATAGCAGAATTTTTGGTTTGCCAAAAAAATAACGTGAAAACAATTAAGACCCTAGGTATTTTACAACCATTAGCCATCCCAAGTCAGCTTTGGGAGGAGGTTTCCATGGATTTCATCATAGGGTTACCAAAGTCTAAATGAAAGAGTGTCATCATTGTGATTGTTGATAGACTAAACAAGTACACACACTTTTGTGCACTCTCTCATACCTTCAAAGCCAGTACAGTTGCCACCGCATTCATAGAGACAATTCAAAAACTACATGGAATCCCAAAGATTATTGTAAGTGACAAAGATCCTATATTCACTGGACATTTTTGGACAAAAATATTTTCTTGTTTGGGTACTCAATTGGCTCATAGCTCATCCTATCATACTCAATCTGATGGAAAAACTGAGATAGTGAACAAATGTCTAGAAGGCTCCCTTCGTTGCTTTGTCTCTGATAAACAAACAAAATGGTTCAGATGGTTACCCTTGGTAGAATGGTGGTATAACACTTCATTTCATATTGAAACAAAAATGACACCATTTATGGAACTCTATGGATACCACCCTCCTTCCATCACTTCTTCTCTAAAAGAAAAATCTAAGGTTCAAACAGTGGAAGATCAGATCGAGCATCAACAACAAGTTCTCCAAATCTTAAAGGACAACCTGACCATGGCACAGAATCACATGAAACAACAAGATCAACATCGTAGTGAAAGAAGTTTTGAAGTATGGGATTGGGTGTTTTTAAGACTACAACCATACAAACAAATGTCTCTCAAGCAAGCCAAGAAAGATAAAAAATTATCACCAAAGTATTATGGTCCTTATAAGGTGTTGCAAAAGATTGGTACTATGGCATACAAATTGGAGTTTCCTGCATCATCACGAGTACACCCAGTTTTCCATGTTTCATGCTTAAATAAGTTTATAGGTGACAAGATCCCAGTTCAAACTATATTTCTAGAACTTGATGAGGAAGGAAAAATCATATTAGATCTTGAAGCCATCACTGACACAAGAATTCGCCAACTGAGGAATAGATCCATTTCAAAGTATCTCATTAAGTGGAGCAAACTTCCTAATGAATATTCCACTTGGGAAGATGAGTCTTTTATATAGAAGCATCCATAATTACTCAAACATTGCAGAAAACACTTGTCTGAAGGGGAGGTTCATGTTAAGCCCTAAATAGTGGCACATTACCCCTTAATTGGGGAATATTACATTAGTAATGTTATTTTATTTATGTCGGCTTGGGTCCATTAGTTATAATTGTACCTCCTAGTCTCCTATATATACCAAGGAGACATTTCCATTTGAAATCATCTTGTACTTGAACATTTATGTGGTGTAAAGGAGGTTTCCCCCTCGAAGAGGCTTATTATCTGAAAGTTTCTCTTTTTCAAGGCATTGAGTACTTATTCTAAGGTTTTTCTACACTATATTGATATTTGGTTAATAACACTCATGCTATTGAAGTGCTATTTGATGATATTCTTAGGGTCATTCCTCCTGAATATTTCCTCTCCAAAGTGGTAGGAAATTAATATTTCCACTTTTGTTTGAACTTTCGTGGTGTTCTTAAATAAATAGTTGTTAATGTATAGAGGTAGTGGAGGCCAAATTGATTTCTTTGATTTGTATAGCATTCCTTTGACCCCATGTATGATAGTTTGATACGCTACATCTTGAAGCACAAGTTTGTCAAGAACGAACAAAGGGACTAGGTGGGGCGGTTTCATTGCACCATATATTCCTATAGAAGTACCATGCTCCATCAAATACTAGTCCTTGATCCTTCTTATGACTACTATGGCTTTGTTTTTCATACAAGGTGGGGAGGTGAAAAAGATAAATTCATATAATGGAGCAAGGAAGTGTTCGCAAATTCTTTGATACTCTGTATGACATTTGTGTTCCCAAAGAACTTTGCAATAGATGTGGATTGCAGTATCGGCTAGAAACCAACTCCACCCCATATTTGGGTACTTTTGGTCCATACACATTATGTCAAGGAGGTAGGAGGACATATGGAAACCAGTAAAGTTTCCTAGTTGTTCTTTCGTAACTGCAAATATGGAAACTTTGATATTTTCAGATAATATGTCTTCCTGGTTGAATGAAACCCCCACATAGACACATAAATAAATTAGGGGCATGTAGGATAGGGGGAAATGATTTGAATTTGGCTCCCCATGTAAAGTGCACAGCATGGCCACCATATACTGGTAGGGTATCTTTAAATTGGTTGTGGGGTATCGATTATTGGGCCTATACTTAAACTACTTATCTTCCTTGTACAATCTAGGGAATCAATCTTTATATGTAAGTTCCAACTCATTGAGGATTTGACCATCCAATATATTTTTCCTAGCTTCAATATGATAACATTTATCAAAATCATCGGGCGGCCTCAATGGAGCTATAGGTTTTTTTATTGCATTATAGACATATAACCTATTTATATCTATGTTCTTTAAAATCCTTGAAATGTCATCTACGCAAGGGAAGACTGTTGGATGTGATGCCACCTTGAAAATTCCCAATTTTTAGATGTTCTTTAACACTTGGAGTTCATATGTCACTTTCGCCTTGTTATCAGACTAATTGGTAGGTGCAGACAGTAACATATCTCCCTAGATCCACCTGGATCTAGAACAAAACAGGACACGACATGACTCTTTCCCTAAGTTATGACCATTGAATTAACTAGTAGGGAGGAACAAGTAACATACCTTTGTATCACTTCCTAGGGTATCTGTTGCTCCCGCTTCGCTCCGTTGCTCTCGTGAGGTCAAGTCCAAGACAACACAAACCAACCAAAGTGAAGATAGCAAAATATATTCAATCATCAACTTATGTGTATGATCAAGGAATTACACAATAAAGTAAGAATGACTTTATGGGAAAAGGACATGCCACTGTATCATATTAATCGAAAGCAGAAGATACAACCTGATCGGCTTGATGTCGGAAGCTTCCTTTCAGTGGCTCTTGGTTCCAACACGCACACATTTTCTCGATCCTTGTATGAAGAAGATCCAATTCCTCTTGATAGACTTGCTAGAGTCTCCAAGATCCTATTCAAACTAGGTCATTCACATAATTCTTTTACCAATTATCCAATGAATCTTTCTTAACCTTTTCCATGAGAATTCCATCAATATATAGGAGAGGATGAGATGGTTACTTGGATAAGAATGATCCCACAATATCATGGAAACCAGTACAAAAATAACCATTCGAATGCCAACCCATTCTCTAGAAGATTCCCTTCTAGAACCATCGAGACTTCATCTTTTTACGGCTTTAGAACAAGTTCTCACCCTAGCTATGTAGCACAGTGCGAGAAGTTCGCACCCTAGCTGAAGGCAGCCTGCGAGAATGGGTCATTCTCGCACCCTAGGGTATTAGCAACTTGCGAACTCTCTTCAAAAATATGTTTTCTGGGAAGAGATGAATGTCACTTTTCTCAGGAGAAAGTTCTTATTAGGAGCCTGAGTACACCATCATCAATACACCATCATGATGACCAAAATCATGGGTAACAGAATTCCCCCCAAAGTATGAGGCCGGAATCAGTGACAACCGAAATACTTTGTAAACTGCGTATGTGTGCATGTTTGAAACCAGGAGCGCACCTAATCGGAAACCTGCGAACAACCAAGCATCTGCAGAATATCATACTGGTTCTAAGGTAGGCATTCCCATATTCAGATCACGAACGAATGAAATTATAGGCATAGGTCATGGCCACCAATCATACACTGTGGATCCACGCCGTCAAAATATAGCATAGCCACCAGGAATACACTGTGGATCTATGCAAGAAAATTCAAAGTGAGACAACATAGCCACGAGACATACAAAGTGGATCTATGTGTCACAGATTATACATATTCCATCACAACCTGGACAAAGAGATGATATCTAGGGTATTTAATCTCATCGCCCAAAATTACGAATCTAACCATGTGATTACATGTGTTGAAGTCGAACATGGTAGAAACCACTTGATTACTGGTCATTGATGAAACCGTTAACAAGTGCGAGGGAAATCACCATTAATGTCAGTGACTCCCAAGGTACTCTAGTACAATCCTTAGAATGTGAATGAATGAGTTGAGGTCGAACATTCGACGAAACCTTTTGGTCAGGGGTCAATGATGTAAACCCATTGTCGAAAGCAAGGAAACCTGCCATTGAGGCATGCAAGTTCCAAGGTACCAAAGAATTTCTAAGTCTTGTTTCCGGATAATGAGCTGAAGTCAATGGAACAAAACTTGTCACAGGAGGGCCTTGATGTATCCCCCATCAATGAAACGAAATGAGTAACATATTTTGAAGGTGAAACAGAGTATGATGTAAGTTGGACCAGACATAGGGAAGGCCGATACGAAGAGAATGGACAACTGCAGATGGCCAACTCAATAGAGGTTTCAGATGAACTTCTCTTGAACATATGAACGACACGACCAATGATTTGGCAACATTGAATCAGAGACGACGCGGGGTATGACCTTGTAGCAAATTGAATAAGAGACAAATAGATTTCTCAAACCGGCTTCAAATAATGAATAGAAGGTGTCATGTTCAAGAGCGACACTTACTGACAATTATCGTGAATATGAGAACACATCCCTTTACCAAATTTCCCCCCACCAATATTTCTGGAGAGTACCTCTTTATTTTTATGCAAGCTTGAGGAGGATAACATATGCTTGTTGATATAAGCTTATCCTTCGGATAAGTCCTTCGGAGTATGTTTAACGAACCCTAGGAAGGAGTGGTTCGGTCCCATGAAGGGTCTGTCGATGTTTGTTTAACGAGTCCAAAGATAGAAAACTCGAAGGTTTTTCATGATTATAGAGTCTGGAAAAACACTTAAAAGAGAACTCTCTTAGTTCCATTTTCATAAAATAGTCTGATGAGACCGAAAAAGAGATAAATTATCGCCCAACAGATGCTTTCTTCAAATACTTTATCGAGCGTGAAAATAGCAAGGTCGCTCGGCTATCTTTTCATGTTTAGAGAGTCTGAAAAGAGATTAAAGGAGACTCTAGGGGGGTTCCTTTTTCGTATAACCTTGTTGAGCCCAAAAAAGTGATAAAAGTGTGCTCGATCGTGTTCTCATGTATTTTCAAGCGTGAGAATGGACAAAGACCAAGCTCAAGGTTTTGTACAAAAACCATAAAAAACAATCAAAACATGCGATGAAGAAGAAAAAATATCCGCATCCATGTGCATGAACATCGAAGTCATTACGCATGCAAAAGTTGTACTCAAAAGGCATTAGGCATTAGGTTTTAATAAATAAACTATTATAAAATCCAATAACAAATGGTAAAAGTAAATATAAAGAGATAAAAACTCTTTTTACCATATCATTTTAACTTTACCACTATTTGAGCCCAAAAAACCCTCTTTTACCCTTGAAATTTGGCATCAGATTGCGGGAGTTATGAGCATCCATTCGACACATCATCAATGGCAGTGAGGTAGGCTCTTTGTTCTCTACCTTTTCATGGTTTAATTTTTCATTTTCATTGGCAAAAAACACAGTTTTGAGTTTGTTTTGGGGGCTAAAGACGCGCTCAACCATTCTCATAGGTGAGCCACACGGGACCTATGAGAATGGGTCATTCTCGCAGGTGAGCCCAAAGGCGCCTATGAGAACCTTGCACTGTGCCTAAAGGGCACCTGCGAGAACCACAAAGTGTAATTTGTTTTTAAATTTTTGCTCAATGAAAAGATACCAAATGTTGAATAGAGTTATTAACTTTCTTCTTCTGCTTCTTATGCATGAATTTGGCCATCACCATGGTGTTGGAATGGTGTGAAAGGGAGAACGAAGAAGATAATGCCATTATCGGAAATCATCTGGCCACCATTGTTTCTTTACGAGACTATGGTCTTCTGAATTTCTTTCGTATCCCAGGCATGAGGGCCCAAGTCAGGTTATTGGAGTACCTTGTGCATATGTGGGATCCCGATCAACAATTATTCCATGTAGAGGTCCACACATTGTCCTTGGATATTGAGGACATTTACTTCTTGAAAGGACTGTCACGACGTGGGTACCACATGAGCCTGACTGGTAGCATAGGTGGTGGGCTACCTATGAGTGAGTACTTTCACTTGCACTGTGTTCCAGAGGCAGAGAGGAGCAAAGGGAAAGTACCTATTTGGGGAGTGCGGGATTTGACCCTCCACACTAATTTGTTCACCATTGCTCGTATGGATGGAAGCTCCACTCCTCACATGGCTCTCTAGAGATACTTTCAGTATGCCATCGAATGTACTGAGCCTCGGGTTTTTAACTGGGCAGATGCAGTGCTTCGTAGCATGAAGAGGCAGTTGACCAAATGCAGGCGAGGTAACCTGAAGAAATTTGGGTACGTGTCTTTGTTGGTGTCTTTTTTCCTTGAGAGGGTTCCCTTGCTGAGGCTGCAAGTTGAGTGGGATTTACCAACCCCAACAGATCCAAGAATGTTGAGATGGTGTCAGCTCATGGCCCGACACGTAGCTGGACCAATTATCAAATATGATGATACCTTCTTCGACTAGTTGCGACCACAGATGCTGATGGTTGACGATTATGCTTATGCTGGGTTGGATTTCAGAGGAGATCCAGACTTGGTCCTGCCTAAGGGTTCTCAGTGGGGGGAACTTGGTAAGAAGTACACATTTTTTTCTTTTTAAATGTTTTTGTGAATTTTATCATATGCAAATGTTTTTATATGTTCGTCCAAGGTATAAATACAAAATTATTTTTTGATGAAACAGACATTGGACCTTATCGACCTCCTGGTACTTCTCCTATTCAGTGGCGAGGAGAGGTGGTGCCAGTGCCATGATGGGACATCGAAGACTATGAAGCGGTGGAACAAAACCTAGAGGGTTTGACAGCAGATATTCTAGACATGCCTCTTGGAGAGGTTCCACGACGTTATCAACATCATACAGTAGGAGTGTCAGAGTCCATTGGCCGACTGCCTCGTAGGGTTTCCTGGACAGTCGTGTGTTACCATGAACGTCACCCATGTCATCACTTTTTAGAAGCTATAAGCTTCAGATTTTGAAATTTTGGTCTTCGGACAGAACTTTTTGTAAAAACTTTTTTGATCGTTATATATACATACGACTTCTACCGGTTTATCTTGTGTTGTGTGGAAATTGATGTGATTGATTTATAAATGATCCAAATGTCTATCTAATACATAGTTAGCCAATGCATCAGTTAATGTATTTAGACATCTAGGAATATGTTGATGTTCAATATAATCAAAATAATGTTCCAAGAGGCGAATTCACAAATACACCCGTAACAAAGTAGGACTTCGAATAGTATAGACATTACTTAACTGTCGTACTACAAGATGCGAATCGATTCGCACAACCAAATGACGGATTCCAAGCGAGATAACATAAATAAACAATTCGATAACGACACTATACTCTGCAATATTGTTGGTCGCACGACCGAGACACACACTTCGTAAGGAGATAAGTTCGTTTGTAGGGGCATAAATTTCCCATGCAGCGGAAGTAAGGTTCTGAGTACTATGACTAGCGCCATCAGTGAAGCCAATGTAGGGTAGTGAAGATTCCGACATATGGAAATAAAACACAATGTCACATAAGGGTAGAGACCAGATAACGACAAAAGCAAGCTACAGTAACACACAAGAAGTATGATACAATAAAAATACAGGTACTTGTGCACAGGTGATATTATGCATAGTACTTCTTCAAGTACAATCCATTCCTGGGTTCACTCAAAGGGATACCATCGTAATCTACTAAGTGATAAGCCCCTTTTTCCAACACTCGTCTAACAATATAAGGACCTTGCCACATGGCTTCGAATTTTCCAGCTCCTAGCATATCTCGATCTTGTTCATAGAGGAGAACGAGATCTCCTTCGGAGAAAACGCGAGGCTTGGCATGTTTGTCGTATTGGGCCTTGACACATTTTTTCTGAGTTTCTATGACTAGGCTAGCATCGCGTCGAGTTTCGTCTAATCGCATAAGATACAATAGACGTTCTTCCTTAGCAGAAGTGTTTGGTAGGAGTTCAACAACCAGTTTTAAAGAGGGTATATCGCATTCAATCGGGAGAATGGCTTCCAAACCATAGACTAACCGGAAAGGTGTAAACCCAGTAGCGGACTTGACGGATGTCTGGTAAGCCCAGAATGCCAAAAATAACATTGTGTGCAAACTTGTTTTGTGAATCCCTATCATTCGTCAAAGCATAGTTATGAGAACTTTGTTAATTGCTTCGACCTGGCCGTTGGCTTGTGGGTAATAGGGCGTTGAGTTTTCATGGTGAAGACCCAACTTTTCAGTAAGTTCAGACATCATGAAGTTTCTAAAGTGGCTACCGTGATCAGTGACGATAGCTTGGGGAACACCAAAACAAGCTATGATGTGATTAAAAATGAATAATGTTGCGGTCTTTCCAGTGTTGTCAAATGTTAGCATCGCCTCGACCCATTTCGTAAAGTAATCTACGGCTACAATAATGTATCCATGCCCCCCGACTGAGTGGGGGTGACATGTCATGAAATCGATGCCCCATTTCGCAAAGGGGCCAACGGAGACCATATGGTGAAGAGGAGTGGGATGTGACCGTATCTTGTTATTATAGGTCTGGCAAGCATGGCATTTTTGAACGGCTATTATGCAGTCATTAAATAAAGAAGGCCAAAAATACCCTGCTCATAAGATCTTCTGGGCAGTAGCATACCCAGACATATGACCACCACAGGCTCCAAAATGGCAGTCATTTAGAGATTTCTCGGCTTCATCAAACGTTAGGCAGCGTCGAAAAATAGAGTCAATACCTCGACGATAAAGGGTATCCCTGAGGATAATATACTGACGGGCTTGGTAGTGTATTTGATGTCGGTCAATACTAGACAAAGTTGGCCAGAAAGTCTGGGTTTGGAGATATATGATGATATCGCCATACTAAAGATCATCAGAGCTGATGAGGAAAAGGGATTCATCGTGTAATGAATCAGCTGCTACATTTTCCGTTTCAGAATAGGGAAAGTCACATATAAACTCAACAAACACTAAGGACTTCTTGGACTTGGCGCATTCGAATTCCAAGTCAAACCCCTGGAGTATCACGATCCATTTGGAGTATTTTCCCCCTAGCAATTGACGTGTGAGAATGTGTTGCATAGGGTTGTAGTTAGAAATCACTGTAGTCTTGTGAGGGAGGATATAGTGTCGAAAGCGTTGGACGGCTTGGACAGTTGCTAAGGCCAATTTTTCGACATGTAAATACTTGATTTCGGTAGGCGTTAGACTTCGACTCAAGTAGTAGATAACATGTTCGTCGTTAGCATCATCCTCTTGGACGAGAACCATACCAATGGTGTAATTCGAGGCAGTAAGGTAGAGGAAATAATCGTGATTGTAATCAGGGGGAAAGAGAAGCAGAGCACGTGTTAGGGAAAATTTCAAAGCTTCGAAAGCGTTGTTGGCGATGGTATCCCATACGAACTCAGACCCCTTTTTTAGGAGCCGTGTAAATCCATGATTTATCTCGGCATAATTTGGGATAAAACGACGAAGAAAGTTTGATTTCCCCTGCAAAATTTGTAACTGGCGAAGTGTTGACGGAGGAGGGAGATTAAGGATCGCCTCAACCTTTAAAGGATCCACCTTGATCCCTTGACGTGAAACAATAAATCCTAGAAGTCGTCTAGATTCCATGTAGACAACACATTTATGAGGATTCAAACATATATGGTAAAATCGACAGCAGATAAAAATGGCTCGAAGGTGGGTTGGATGATCGACTCGCCGCGTTGAGTGAGTGGGTAAATTGTCCAAATATGGTTGAACGATGTGCTTGATATCATGGAAATCATAAGACATAGTGTGTTGAAAAGTTGTGCCAGCGTTCTTGAGACTAAAGGGGAGTTTTTGATAGGCAAAAGTACCCCAAGGACAAATAAAAGAAGTCTTATGTTGATCCTCAGGAACAATGTTGATTTGATTATACCTAGTGAAACCATCCATCAGAGAGAATATTTCACTTCTGGCGCAATTGTCGACAATCTGATCGATGAAGGGGGTAGGAAAGTTGTCTTTGGGACAAGCTTTGTTGATATCCCTATAATCAGCGCATACACGGATTGTGCCTTATTTCTTATCGATTGGGACAATATTGGAAACCCAGTCAGTGAGAGCCACTGGGTAAATAAAGTTGGCTTTGAAAAGTTTCTCGACTTCGAGCTTGATAGCAACCGCTTTACGTGGGTGAACTGGATGAAGGTGTTGCCAGAACGGGTTTAGCGTCAGGGTATGTCTTGATCTCATGTATCACAATTTTGGGGTCGATACCTAGCATTTCTTTGTAGCTCCAGGCGAAGATGTCACGAAACTCTTTGAAAAGGGATGTGTAGGTGACGATTTCGTCAGGGGAACACGAAGCTCTGATATGGACATTTTCGACAATTCCAGGCTTGATGGATATGTCGAGGGGAATAGTGGGTGAGATATTGCTTAATTTCCCTTCGTAAAACACATCATGTGTGGACTTGGGAACGGTTGAGATGACGACAACGATTGATGGGGTCGAGATCTATTGGTAGTTCTCAATGGTATGTTTCTCTAGGAAGAGGATGGAACGATGATGTCCATCGTCCCAAGTGGTGTCCTCCATGACAGACATGATCATCTCGTCTGTGGAAAAAATGACATGGAAGGGATCTGGAGATAACTCACCAAGAGAGGGGGTAGAAGGGGTTTCCGATTGAATGGCCTGATAGGTGGATTCGACCAGACTTAACAGCATTTCGTCGGTGTAACGAAGATGATCTCTAGGGTCAGGTACTATCCATGGGTCGTGAGACGCAAGAATTCCATGAATCGAGGTAGAGATCATGTTGATTGAATAAACGGACGAGCGTGGAACATTGAGCGGTGGAATGGGGAAAGTACCCATTAACGAAGAATCTTTGAGAAGGCCTACACCAACATTCTCATAACCCGATGCGGTTTTAGCGATGAACGGTACATTTCCAGTACGGGTATTGGAATTAAAGAAGGCTAATTGGTCGACGGTGACTACCTTCCCTTGATGTGGGAAATGTACCACACGAAAAAGGGTCGACAACTGCACAGATGGAATCGATCCAGCTGCGTCCAAGTAGAAGATTGTAATCAAGAAGAGCATCAAAGACTTCCACTTCGACTTGGACCATTTTTCCTTCTAACGTGATGGGAAATGAAGGAAGGACACCGTAGGGCTTAAAAACGAAGCCATTGAAGGCTTTGAGAGTGTTATGGGATTCATTCAAAGAGGGAGAGCCAATGGCTTACCAGCAAGTAAGAGAAATGATACACGTCGAGGCACCCTCGTCGATAACGGTTCAACAAATGTTTTTGTCAGAGACAATCACTTGGATCTGGAATGCGAGTTGAGGGGGTAACCTTGGAATGTGATCTTCCAAGTAAAAAATTATTAAATTCATATCCATCGGGTCGATTCCACCAATAGATTTCAATATTTCCTTCCATTGTGTGGGACAAATTTGAAGGACTTCGAGGGCTGACATCGCAGAAGGTGCTTGGGCTAGATATTCAACAATGTTGTAGTTCTGGGCAGCACGAAAATGAGGATTGAAAGCCGATTTTCGAACGACGCCCTTTGGGGGGGGGTTGAAGAACTGTGTCAAGGCTCGATCGTTCGAGATGAAGAGGACAGTTGGTAGGTGGAGTCACGGGAGAGGGTTGTACCAATGAAGGAGGTAGGTCATCAACCTTCTCTTTAGAAGGAGAATAATCTTTGGATCGAGTGGTGAGTGCAATGTCGTTCTGCTTTGAATTGCCAGTACACATCAATACATAGGATGTAGTAGAAGATGAGAGTTGGTCATGAATGACCAATTGAGCCTGTTGTTGAGATGGGAAGGGTTGGGACAAAACGGTCAGAGCAGGTGGTTTTGGGGCTCCTTGAAGGAACTTAGTGACCTCGGCGTGTCATGGACAATCCTTCGTGTAGTGATCATCACCATAGATAAGACAAGGGTATCAAGGTTTGCGCTTATCCCGATCGTCAACAGGTGTAGTTTTGGTTCGCTCTACTTGAGAAGTATTTTTGTCCTCCTTATTCTTACCCCTTCCCTTTTTGGATTTGTTTTTATCGGCTGGGGTAGATTGAACTGCATTTACCTCAGAAGTCTTGCCGGTGGGAGGGGTAACAGACGGAGCATTCTGAAAATTAGAAGAAGTAGGTTTGGGGTTGGTGCTTGAGGCAGATTGTGGTTGGGCATGGAAAGTGCCAATCACATTGTCGGCTGCGTCAGAAGCAGCTGGAGTAGTTGAAGTTGCAGCAGTGGAAGGACGAGGTGCGTCAGGTAGTAAGTCGTAAAGGGTACCCGATTGTGAGTAAACGAGGTCAAGATATTGAGCACGACTTATGGCCTGCTCTTCCGTGACTACTCCACCCATGGCAATGTCACGACCGATGTCATTCACGAATGATTTTGTGAACCACTTTGCCAGTAACTAATTGGGGAGCTCGAGTTTGATGAGACGCCATCTCCGTCGCCACTCATGAATGTGATCAGATATAAGAGTGGCTTTGTTTTGTTTGAAAGAACTCAAAATCTTGGTCCCCGTTTCATAACGGATCGATAATTGGTAGTGGGTGAGGAAAGACATAGCTAGGGTGTTGAAGTCAAAGAAGAAACCTCATGGTAATTCTATATACCACTTCACAGCAGAACCTGTGAGGGTTCGTTGAAAAAGACGTAAACGAATAGAGTCATCCATCAACGAGTTGGATGAACACCAAAGGTGAAAAGTCATGACGTGATTGTTCGGGTCCTCTCCCGCTTTGCCATTGAATTTAGGGATGTCCGATGGTAGCTTGGCTGGTATAGCGGGCCATTAGGGAGAGTGACGAATTGGATCATTCAAAATCCTCGACAAGTCCGGGAGATCCAAAGTGGCCAAGAAGGGTAACTATCGATTCACATGCGGGTACTGGTGGCTTTGGGGAGGAAGCCCTGTCGAAAAACCAGTAGGACCATAAGCAGTCTGCATATAATGTGAATACCCAGGAAAATTCGGTGGTGGTTGGAGAGGATAGTATCTCATGGGATTGTATCCTGGAACAGGGACGTGAGTTTGAGCATTCGAACCCCAAATGGGATTGGATGTACCTAGATATGGTTGGCCTATATTAGGGGGTATAACAGATGCAGCTGGAAGCTGTTGCCCCCCAGTCGATTAAGGAGGATATTTTATCAGATGATTCCAATACTGGGCCAAGGATGGAGGTATGTTTTTTCCATAAGGTGGGGTCTGTCCTCCTATCGGAGGTGGTATTCCAATTGGAGGCAGTGTTCCAATTGGGGGTTGTGTTCCAATTGGGATTTGTGTTCCAATAGAAATTTACCCGTTGAGAGGGGGTTGAGTCATACCACCTTGGTGAAATTGTCCACCAACGTGAATTTGGTAATTTGGTGTGAATGATGTAATAGTGCCACTAGGATTAAGACTGCCAGTGGAGGATGAGAAAGGTCCTCCAAAAGGAAATTGAGGGAGTGTTGAAAGAAAACCGGGAAGAGAGTGCCCAGAAGAAGAGGGACCACCAGGAGAGCCGAATGGGGTGTGTGTAGGAGTTGAAATGGAAGCATTCAACGCACGGTATCTGGGTGGTATTGTCGGGGTGATACTAGGCATGAGCGGTGTGCCGATGGGGACTTGGATAACTGCGGTAATCCCGGTGTGAATACTCGTAGTATCTGTGGGACGGGCCATTTATATAGGGATGATCAAGATGTGGTCAGATCTTGGGGCGTCCGTACCAGGAAAATAATAGGTAGTAGTAAACGGTACTGTCTTTGGGCTAGAGATTTCAGAAATCACAGGTGAGATGATGGTTTCAATGCCTGATCCTGCACCAAAAAGGTCCCATCTAAAAATGCCCATAGACCAAAAAGGATCTTGGCCTTCTATGCCTGGAAAGGGTCCAACCCATGATCCAGAAGACATAGCAACTAAGTCTCCGAAATAATTCAGTCGCATAAACTGTCGCTCAGAATCGGGGTGAAGTCAAAAGTCCTCTCGAGTATTGGTAATTCGGAAATGTTCTAGAGAGTCAGTTCATTCCACTTGTGGTGTGGTAACGTCTTGGACTTCACTCTGCTGAGGAGAGCCCTCAGGTGAGCTTGTAGGGTTGAGAACCTTCCAGATGCTCTAGAGATAAACCCTGCATTCTACGTGAATGATGTGGAGGATATATTGTGAATGAGTGACAAACCTACGAAGAAAATCGTATGGTCAACTTTAGTAAACAAACAACATGCGCTAGTAAACAAAATCTAGGAAACAATACCAAGAAAACAAGACCTTCTAATTCTCAAGTCACTAGTTGGTGATGAAATCCAACGTCGCAACAACGAGACGAGAAGGGGCTAGGCTAGGGTGGAAAAGTTACGCTGACGACCTGCTTAACGGACTTACACCCTGATGCAAGCTCCCACACATAATTGTGGGTATACCCTCCAAGGAGCCCGAGTGGGTTTGGCCAACGTCGATTCCACATACCGTGAAGACTTGCCCCTTCACAGTCACCTTGCGTAAGACCCTAGAAAGATAGGCCGCTAAGGTTACCACCGAAAATAATAAATCTTGGGGGGACAGTCGACAGTCCGATCCACACGCAAGGGCAGGGTATCTAGCCTGAAATCAACTCAAGAGGCTTCCACTCATCATTGTGGGTATACCTCCAAGTGACCCCTCCAAGTGACCCCTGTAATATGTGCAATCTCTACACCGATATCAACAAAGCAGGGTGAGTAACTCTGTCAATATCAATGTGACCTCGTGTTTGACCCTTGTGTGAGAAGGGCTTCCCAGGACAAGATGTTGTAAATGGAATTTGACACTCCTTAACACAAGATGATATTGTGTGTTTTGTGATTTGGAGAGTGTATCTCTCTACCTATTCCAAAGCCCTAACCTAGATAAATGTTGGTGTAATAGATCCCTAGAAAAGAGTTACTAGTTAAATTTTACAATTGCACAGTGTTATTAATGGTTGTTGTTACTCAAAGGAAGCGGAGATGAAACTGATGTTGTGTGAGACTCTGACCCAACGATGCATAGATAGGAATGAAATATATCAATTTTCATTCAATGAATCCTATGTACGGGAGGGAAAGACAAGTTTTTTCGGTTCAAACTTGAACTACGATACACAATTTCTTTTAAAATGCAATTGCAACGAATCATGCATCAATAACAATTCTCTATTGTTTCTTTTTCAATAATTTCAACAATTGATTTTCAATACTTTCGAACACGAAAATTATTTTGAAAGAAAAACGTTGTTCACTTTTCAAAATGGACCTACACCATGATGGTGAGAGTGAAAAAAACCAAAAACTAATGAACAAGCAATAGACAAAAACCCAAACCAATCTTTCAATGGAAACAAAAAATAACAAGCAGACCAAACTAGTCTTTTCAATTGCATGAGAAAATTGATCTTCCAAATAATGAGAAAATGATAAATACAAAGAAGCTCAACTTTCAACCAATCGTTGGTTCTTAACCAAACAAGCACACTCAGATTCCAAAATCAGAGAGTATATCTTTGCTGAGAAAAGTCAAGAAACGAAAGTCGAGAAAAATGGACAGGAAGAGCCTTTGATTTCCTAAGACTGTTCGTGCAAAAAATCCGAAGATAAGAAAACATCAACCAATGGTCCAAGAAGCTCTTTTCAGGCACCTATACTAATCTAGGCAGCTGAAAATGAAAAAATCTCAAATCCAAAATTTTGAAAAGAGGGTTCGCAGGCTTACAGTATTACACAGTGTGAGAATGGGTCATTCTCGCACGCCAACTTTGAGCAGAGTGCGAGAACCTCGCACTAGACCTAAAAGAAGAGTGTGAACTCAATATATTCTCATAGGCCACTGTGGGGTGCAGTGCGAGAATGTCTGAAACTAAGCAAATTTTTGGAAAAAGACAAAAAAATTGAAGAGGCCTCTGGACCCAAAGGGTCTATCAGGGTATCCTGAAGACTCAGAGATTGATATGAATGGAGAAAGGTAAGGCAAGAGAAAATGGCCAAGGAAAAACACCAAAAACTACAAAGAAAATGGGTTATATCCCCAGTGGAGTCGCCAATTTTTTTATCGGACTAATTGGTATGTGAGGACACTAACAGATCTCCCTAGATCCACCTAGATCTAGAACAAAATAGGACAGGACATGATTCTTTCCCTAAGTTATGACCATTGAATTAACTAGTAGGGAGGAATAAGTAACATACCTTTGTATCGCTTCCTAGGGTCTATGTTGCTCCCGCTTCGCTCCGGTGCTCTCGTGAGGTCAATTCCAAGACAACACAAACCAACCAAAGTGAACACAGAAAAATATATTCAATCGTCAACTTATGTGTATGATCAAGGAATTACACAATAAAGTAAGAATGACTTTATGGGAAAAGGACATGCCACTGTATCATATCAATCGAAAGTAGAAGATACAACTTGATCGTCTTGATGTCACAAGCTTCCTTTCGATGGCTCTTGGTTCCAACACGCACACATTTTCTCGATCCTTGTATGAAGAAGATCCAATTCCTCTTGATAGGCTTGCTAGAGTCTCCAAGCTCCTGTTCAAACTAGGTCCTTCACACAATTCTTTCACCAATTCTCCAATGAATCTTACTTAACCTTTTCCATGAGAATTCCATCAATATATAGGAGAGGATGAGATGGTTACTTGGATAAGAATGATCCCACAATATTAGGGAAACCAGTACAAAGATAACCATTCGAATGCCAACCCATTCTCTAGAAGATTCCCTTCTAGAACCATCGAGACTTCATCTTTTTCCAAGCTTTAGAACAAGTTCTCACCCTAGCTATGTAGCACAGTGCGAGAAGTTTGCACCCTAGCCGAAGGCAGCCTGCGAGAATGGGTCATTCTCGCACCCTAGGATATTAGCAACCTACGAACTCTCTTCAAAAATATGTTTTCTGGGAAGAGATGAATGTCACTTTTCTCAGGAGAAATTCTTATTAGGAGCCTGAGCACACCATCATCAATACACCATCATGATGACCAAAATCATGGGTAACATGCCTCCATAGAGAAGTTTGAATTCTTCAAATTATAGTACACTTCTCCCGATTTTAATGTCTCTCCAACCTTCTCTAGAAGTCATGATGTATCATCATATATAGTCCCGAATTTTTTTTTCTCTACCAGTTGCTGGGAGCTGCTAGTTGGCTCAACCCCTCTTGCTTTCATCGTCGTATTATTTCGAGGTGACATGTGTTAGCCTAAAAAAAGGATAAGTTTAGAGCATGTTATATGAAATGCATATAAATGACCGAACACTTATAACAGTTACTTAAATTATCAGGACATAACAAGTTGCTTTCTCTATGTGTCAAGTTAATAGTAGACAATGCTCAAATTATTTGATGAGATTTTAGGGAGAAATGCTTGGCACCATATTAAAAAGGTGAAATCAGAAGTCAAGAAAATAAATTCTCTGATACAGATCATAAGGGTTAAGGAAAAATCCACGGATACGATCGAAGGATTTAGTAATAACTCCTTTGATGAGATCGGAAGAGTTGTTTCTAACTTCTCTGATATGTCATCGAAAGGAACTGTCAAAATATCAAGGAGTTTGGAGAACTTAAAATAAACTCCTCCAATCATATCAGAGGAGTTGAAAGTAACTCCTCCGATATGATTGGGTTAGTTGTTTCAAAAATTTTCGAAATACGCAGAGGAAATAATTTCAACTTTTCTGAATGCATCAGAGACTTTATTAATAAATTCTCTGATGTTCGTGGAGAGTTACTTTGAAATCCTTTGGTTTAGAGTTATGGATTTTCATCAGAATGGAAAGGAGATCGAGTTAATAACCACAACGAGTTTAGAGGGATGCGCGAAAACCATAGACCCTTCAAGATCATGGTCTATGTGCTGGATGCAAGCTTCGAGGATTGCAAGAATTAAGTGAAAGGGTTTATAGAATATCTATCGCAGTGAAGGAGAAGGGGCTGACTGGGCATTCATTCCAAGGAAATAATAAATCTCTAAAAATAAAAATTTAAGGTTGGTAAATTTTGGAAAAAAGGGCGGGGGGCGTGGTTGAGAGTGAAGTGATGAGGAGTGGGGAAAGAGACTATCTATCTAGGGTAGGGAGAAAAAATAGCAATAAACAAAGACCTAACCCTAACCTTATAATAGAAGAGAGGTGAGGTTCTCTTACCTAGATTATGCTTCCACTTGGTGAGTATGGATAAGTGAGAGTTTCGAACGAAGTTCAACTCAACACATTTAACCTAAGGTTTACTTATTCACTTGAAAATGGTTAGATAAAATTAAACCTAACCACGTTTCATTTATATAACCAAATGGTCATTTATGGAATTAATTGTAGTGGTTGGGGTCGATTTGATCAGAGGGAAAAGAGGAAGTTCTACGATAAGTTTGGAAGCTGAGAGAGTAACTCCCCCGATGTGTTTGGGTGAGTTGAAAGTAACTTCTACGAACACATGGGAGGAGTTTCTCCTAACTCTTGCGAGAACATTGTGTATTAGAGAAAATGAAAACAACTCTTCCAAAAATTCGGAGGAGTTTGAAGTTACTCCTCCAAACTATTCGAAGGAGTTTGAAGTAACTCCTCCAAAATGTTCAGAGGAGTTTGAAGTAACTCTACAAACTTCCAATTTGGATTGTAACACTAAGTATTGACTTTTTTTTTCTTTTCCAATTGAAATGTGAGTTATCAAAACAATCTTGAGGTGGAGAGGGAGACTTATGAGGCTTTCTCTTAGGCTCAAAAAATAAGGTGCTCCAGTTTTAGGGAGGTAAACAAAATCAAATGAAAAATGGAGGGTTGTAGTGGCTGTCACAACATGTTCATACCATGGGATTCATAGAGAGAAGAAAATTAAAAGAACACAACAAGAAAATGGTTTTTCCGAAAGGATGTATAGGACAATCATGGAACGTGAAAGGAGTATGAGATTGCATGATGGGTTTCCCTTTTGGGAATATTCTATTGATATTGTTGTTTATTTAATAAACATAGGGACTTCAAGCTCCTTGTATGGTGTATTTCCAGAGGAAGCATGGCTAGGTAAAAATGTAAACTACTCATTTATGAAGATTTTCAGTTGTGAAGAATTTGTCCATATTGATATAGAAAATAGAACAAAGATTGAGGAAAAATCCAAGAAGTGTACCTTTATTGGATATGGTATTAATGATTTTGGTTATCCCTGATGGGATTATGAAAATCATAAAATATTTAGGAGTATAGATGTGGTATTCAATGAAAAGGTCATGTACATAGATCAATTGCAGGGAAAGAAACAAGAAAAGGAAAACAAAGAATACACAGTGCTTCATGAAATAAAAGAAAATGAAATTCCAAAGGTACTAGAAAATCAAAATGTATAACAAAAGAAGAAACATGTACCTCAAACCCCTGCAAGTGTCGTTAGAAGATCTACTAGGTTAAGTAGTGTTGAAATAATGTAACTGCAAAGTGTATTCTTATTATCATCTGATATATTATTCATTGGATCAATCCCCATTGTGGATTGATCATGTCAGCTATTGTAATAGGACCAAATCCCCTTTTGCGGATTGGTCAAATGATAATTATAATAGACAAAATAAGAAGTTGGCCCCAGTAGATATTAGAGAGGCCCCAGAATGTAATTAAGGTGGTTATAACCACCCAGTTGGAGAAGTCGTCCCTGCTAGTGAAGAGACACTTTACGTGTGCCAGTCTAATATAAATAAGGAGGCTAGCGCCTCACTTAGACACACAACACACTTGCTCATTTTGAGAGACAAGTTTCGGATCTGCTGTTAGAGAAGAAGGAGAGAGAGTGGTGCATATCTGGGAGAGGATCTTCTGCATTAGTTTAAGAGATCTCTTGGCATTGTATTGGCTATCTATATTAAGGAAGTTTTGTTGGGTTTTCTTCCCCTAGAGGGTTTCCCAGGATAAATGTTGTGTCTCTTGTGATTGTGTATTTCTTAGTGATCTTGTATTATTCTATTGTTATCTAATATGCAAAGAACTATAATAATGGCTTAAACATTAAGAAGTAGACCCTTTGAATGATACTCTCCTTCATTGGATTATTTAATGTTGATTGAATCTGGTGAAGCATAAAGTTATGAAGAGGCAATGCAGGTAGACGCTAAAAAGAAGTGGGAGGAAGACATGAAAGAGGAAATGGATTCCTTGGTAAATAACCAAACTTTGGATTTGGTTAAGTTGCATGCAGGAAAAAGAGCATTACAGAATAAATGGGATTACAGGTTGATGGAAGAAAATGGAGGAAAAAGGAGTTACAAGGCTAGGCTTGTTGTAAAGGGGTTTGCAAAAATGAAAGGTATATATTTTGATGAAATGTTTTCTCCTATTGTTAAAATGACTTGAGTTAGGACTATTTAAATTCTTTTGCTAGTAGAATATTTTCATCTTGAGAAGTTAGATGTAAAAAAAAGTTTTCTCCATGGGGATTTGGAGGAAGATATTTATATGCAACAACCACATGAGTATGAGGTCAAAGGGAAGGAGAATTTAGTATGAAAGTTGAAGAAGAGCTTGTATGTCCTAAAGAAAGCCCCCAAAAAGTGGTATTTGAATTTTGATAGGTTTATGACAGAACAACGTTATATTAGATGTCATTCTTATCATTGCGTTTATTTTAAGAGGCTAGAAAATGGAAGCTATATTATCTTGCTATTGTATGTAGATGGCATGCTTGTTGCAGGGTCTAATATGCAGGATATAAATGTGCTTAAGAATAAATTAGCCAATTCATTTGCGATGAAGGATTTGGGTGCTGCAAATACAATTCTTTGTATGAGAGTAACAAGAGACTAGAAAAATCACAAATTGACATTGTCTCAAGGTTAGTACATAGAGAAGGCGTTGGAGAGGTTTAGAATGCAGAATGAAAAACAAGTTAGAACACCTTTGGAAAACCATTTCAAATAAACCAAGGAAATGTGTCCCATGACACAGGAGAAAACATTATACATGTACAAGGTCTCTTATTCATCCGCAGTTGGAAGATTGATGTATGAAATGGTGTGCACAAGACTATATATTGCACATGCAGTGGGAGTTGTGATCAGGTATATGAACAATCTAGGTAAATAACATTGGGAGGTAGTAAAGTGGATTCTCAGGTATTTTAAAGGCACTACTACTCACACATTATGTTTTGGATATGTTGATTCATATATGGTAGGTGATAAATATAGCAGGAGAAGCACCACAGGGTATGTTGTTACTATAGGTGGAACTATAGTAAGTTGTATTTTGAAACTTCAAAAAGTTGTTGCACTTTCAACAACGAAAGTAGAGTATGTTTCTGCTAAAGAGGCTAGTAAAGATGGGATTTGGTTATAGGGGATTATGGAGGAATTGGGAAAGAATAAGGAGAATAACAGGTTGTACTGTGACATCCAGAGTGACATTCATATTTCAAATAAATCAACCTTCCATTATAATACTAAGCATATAAATATCAAGTACCATTTCATACAATCTGTTTTGGAAGATGGACAATTAAAGTTGGAAAAGATACATACTAGCCATAATCCTGCAAACATGTTAACAAAGGTAGTAACCAGAGAGAAATTGAGTTCCTACTCAGTTTCAATTGGTTATAATGTCCCCCACCTCTTTATGAAGAGGTTTGGGAGAGACTCAATAGTCTAGTCATCCCCACTAGACTATATTTTCATGCAGCATGGGGAAAAGTCATCTAAGCTCAAGGTTATAATTTAAATTTGACTTAAAAAGGTAAAAAGGTAAAAAGTAACTCACTGGAGGAATAATGGGCTTGAGGTTGAGTTAGGATTTGAACCTAAGGGTTAACTTAACTCAATAGAGAAATAGAAAGAGGTATAAAGAAAAGCCTAGGGTGCACCTCTCAGGCATCTTGGATTATTTTTCATTTGGCTATTGGGCTCTTGAGCACACAGTTTTGAGGGTTTTGAGAATACAAACCCTAGAGAACAACTCAGTGGTGAAATATTGTACTCACCTTGTTCCAAGATTGGTCTCAGGGATGAAATACTCAACCCACACCATTATACAATATTCACAGGTACCATCATCCATTCAGGAGAGAAGAAGGTCATACCCTTGAGGGTTTTCTAGCAAGGGGCACATAATCCCTTGGAGAGGAGCTCGATCCAGGTTATTGGCAGGGTTTATTGATATTCTAGCACCTGGGAATTTCTTGCAGGGCCTTGTTCATTATATATGGAGTGTTTTGAGGGGGTTACTCTTGCTATATTATTATTTGGAGATTTGGGACGTTTTTGAGAGAAGGCACAACTGTGATTCATATTTTCTCAATTTGGAGGGGTTACACCTCATATATGACACTGAGACTTCTTCTAGTATCTTGTGGTGGCACGATATATATTTCTAAAGAGTTTCAGTGTATTTTGAGGCTTCCTCCAACAGGTCTGAAATATTGAGCTTGACAGTCTTTAGGAGGGCGCAACCTTGATTAGGGTTTCAACATTTTGGAGGGGTATATCTTGGCATCTTGACTTGATACTTAAGGCAGGGCTTCTACTTGCCCTGATCTATTGTTCTATGGATTTTGGTGCTATTTGGAGACATAATTCAGTTGGGCCGAAACAATGGTCTTCTTAGCTCTACAACAGGATGTACCACCAAGCCAGGGGGGTTTGGACTTGACCCTAATTATTCTTGCATTGTTCTTCATTGTATATCCAACATTTGGAGGCCTGTATATCTTATCAGGAGCATTTTGTAACAACTCATCTATTATCTATTAGAGCCATCTGATGTTATTCCATATATGCATCCTCTTTGTATCAGGTTCTTTCTTTTCATAATAATAAAGGTCAGATCTATGCAATTTGGTTCCATGTCTTGTGTATTGGTTAGATATTGTATTCCCATTGAGTATATATTCATATATGTTCTTAATAACTGAATATAAACCCTAAGTATGAAACTTAAGAGGCCAACCTACAAACACACACATACAAACAAGTAAATCAGTGGCTAGTTAGTGTTCCAAGTGAAAAAATTGGCTTGGGAAAATTACAGTGGTAACCGAGATCTGATCCTCCCATCTTGTGAGGATTAGTGCATGCAAAAGTTCAGTGGAATTTATATGGGAAAAAGGAGGAAATAGGCAGGTGAAGCAGAGGCCAAAATGGAAGGATCAGGTGAGGACAGTGAGCCACAAACACTAGCAGGGATTGCTAAGGACTTGAAACATTACATACAGGTATCATAGAGTGACCTTGTAAATCACCTCCAGGAAAACCAGGAGGCAACCCAGAGGGGACAGGCCGAAATATCAAATACCTCGAGGAAGGTAAATGAAAACCAAATGATGATATCACAACTTTTGAGTGAGATGACTCATAAGGGGAAAGGCCTATAATCTTATGCCAACAAGGAAAATAGTGGATCTCATGTAGGGAACATATATCAGCAGGAACATGTTCTCTATCATCATTCGAAGGGGAGCCATGGAGGGGGAGCACCACAAGGACAAACAGGTAGCATGATCACACCCAGACCATACTATCCCTCATTTACAGATGAAATAACACAGTCTGAAAACCTAGATGAGTTTGAGTATCAGTTTGAGTAGTGTGCCAGAGAGTACAACTCACTAAGCCTACCAATTCATAGGCATATCACCTTAGATCCATTTTTTGGATTGAAATTCAGAAGCAAACCTAAGTTGTACCACAGTAACATCTATGATCTAGAGTTTAGGGAAGGGAAGATGAATATTCCCTACTTTGATGGTTCGGCCAAGATGAATGCACAAGCATGGGTACAAAAACTAGACACTTATCTACGGCTTAACCCTATGAGGGAAATGAATGCCATCAAGTTTTCCATCATGTAATTGGATGGAAAATATCATGACTGGTGGTACCATGGGTTGACCACACTTGGCCACAATTAGATAGTGGCATACATGGAGTTTACTCGGAGGCTCATTGATATGTTTGACCAAGGGGATCCAGAGCTACATTTCAGGGAACTAACACAACTCAGACAGACAGGAGCACCAGAGGTGTATATTGAGGAGTTCCAAAGGCTAGCAGTCATGGTATAGGATGTGTCATAGTATAGACTCATAATTCTCTTCATAGAGGGTTTGATATAACCCTTGAAGGGTTGGGTTAAGGCTTTTAATCCTACCAACTTGCAGGATGCTATATCGAGGACAAGAGATCTAGGCCTAGCTGTGTTGAGGAAAATATATGAAATGATATTACTCAAGCATTTTCAGACTTTACTTGGCTAAAGAAAAGTAGACGGGAATATCACCCTATGTTTATAGCCAACAAAAATAACATCCTAACTCACAAGTATTAATTACGAGTGCTTAGGCTAGTCTTTTATCAACAAAAAGCTTGCTGGAAATTCACTTTTTATGTAATTTTCTGAATGTAACAATTGCTAAAATAAATGTAAGAATAGAAGTAAAGACACCAAGATGATAATCAAGATAGTTGAGACATAAATAAATCCTTTATTTCATTCCAATTCACCAAAGAGTCATTTTATTTACAAAATCTCATACATAAATCTTGGACCAAAGTCAAACTTAGACATCCCCGATGGAACATACAAAAGGAACTCTGACAGAAAACCAAAACTGAACTCTAAAAGCTGGATCATCTTGCCACATATTGTTGCCCACTCGACTCTGCACAATAGCCTTTATCAGTCATGAAAATTAATTCACAAACATACAAGTCTACACAGACTATCGAAGATAGATCAACACCTCTGAAAAACAAGTGTTTGAATGATTTGATTTAGCCATGAATATTGTTGTCTACAATAAGACCCTGCTATCACAAAATATAATTAGGCCGTGATGAATATATGAATGAATGAAAACTAAATTATCTCAACATAAAATCAAAGAGAAAAGCTTAGCATGCTTTTTCTTCTATCCTCCCTTTGTTCCTCCCTTTCCTTTTGCTTTTAACAAGTTAGAATTGGTTGAAGTAGTTAATCCAACTCATTATTTAAGTTAATTAAAATACTCAACTAACTTTAGTTAGGGGGGGAAGTAATAATCATAATAAGGGTCATAAATAAATAAGAACTAGTAGCTGGGACCCATTGTGACTCCCTTATAACAACCATAACAATTAGTTAATAAAAACACACTTCCTTGTGTCTCCCATCAACATATTTACTTTTGGCAATTTTAGCTCATGAAAATTGAAATTATTTCAAAAATAATACTCATATATCCAAATATAACATGTTGTCCAAAGATCCATGAAGTCAACTGTCATAAAACAAGAGATAACATAAAAGTCAAAAGCCATATTTCCCAGTCTATGATGCAACCCTTCCTTGGTTGCTGCTGTCACCTCTTGATTTTCCTAAATTTGACTTTGGCTATGCAGAGCCTTTAGGATTAATTGTGCTAATCATGTGGGAACAATCATCCCTCAAATGCATCCGTGAATACATGGATTTGTCAGAATATTTGGAGGGTGAGGAAAGGGCAACAGTGGATTTTCCTTTATCAAGTGCATGGTGGGCTTTAGTCTTCAATCTATTGCTAGCATGGGAGGATTGCACTGGTGAGTGGTTAGGGGCAGCTTGGACAATGGGGTTCAAAGGTGGAGGAGTAGGAAAAGACAAGTTGGGCCAGCCATGATGTTGGGAGACTGTCAGGTGGAAAATCTCCTTCCATCCATCATTTTCAGGGACCTCCGGTTGTAAGGAGACATGAGGAGGGACATGGATACTAGGGGTTTATGGGGCTTGGAGAGGAGGCCTTTCAGGCCTAGGTAGGTCTATTCCCTACCGAATCTAATTAAATAATCTGGCATTACACAATTGGCCAAGCTCTTCTGAATCAACGCCAAAATGTATGGAGAACATGAGCCTTCTTGGGCCTCGGTTCCTTTTACCTCTACCTCTATTTCCTCGGCCATGGCTACCTCGACTGGAAAAACTCATCCTGCATGTGTGATCAATTAGAAAATATTCTTTTAAATAACCATACATGACAACTCTTTAAAAATATGAAATAGATTTGGCTCAAAATGTATCAGACTCATGCAATCCAATCCATAAAAATTGTTTTACTGTTAATCAATGAGCCAGGGGGTGAAAAAGTGTTCAAGGATACGTGAGGGGTTTGTATTGAGTGAAAAATATGATAAAATGAAACGGGAGAAGACATGGTCACTACTCAATGACAAAAACAATCAACTGTAAAGAAAACCAATAAAGCCTCACTACAATCCATAAAAGACACTACCACTTTCATCCATTTTAACACATAAATTCTCTTGACTGTAATTAATCTCAGAACATGGAGTGAAAAAATGAAATGGAAAGGCGATGGGATTTGTAATTAGCGGAAAATGAAATCATGGAAGGGAAGAAAGATGATTATTGTTCATGATATTAATTAAGTGATCCATAAACATGTTACGAAGAATATGCATCAACCATCCACAATTTCTCTGCAATTTAACTAATCCACTGTTCACAATCAAATATCCAACACAGTGCTATCACGAGACAGTATGTATTCCACACAATTTGTAAGAGGTTTTGTTCCATTCATCCACATACTTTTAATTTTATAACAATTTTCGAACAATACTCATTTCCAATCTGTAAACTATCAAAATAAACCACTGCCCATGCATTTCTTCAATCCATAGTAATACCCAAAAGTCATGTTCTCAAATTAACAATGAAGTCACTATTACTGCAATCAGGCCTATTTAACTGCAATGATCTTCGTTAACATATATAGGTAGTAACCAAAATAATCAAGAACAAATTGTCACACCCGAATTGACAATTAAACATACAACCCACAGTCACTAGTTAGACACAAGATATGCATGGGGTAATTCACCCAGGCAATGTAACTTTGCCACTGTAAAAAAAATAAAAATCAATGTGACTTAAAAGTTTGTCCATTCATCCAACATTACGAGGTGTCAACAACAAGCCTGTCTCAACAAAAGATCAGGATGCAAAAAAACATGCTCAAAAACTCTATGAGTATATCTGACTTGTGAGAACTCAAGACATCTATGTTATACACAATACATAGCCAAGAAAACCCCATGTTGCAACAATTTCACTTTAACAAAACAAATCGATAGTCAGGGTAACAACTCAACATTTTGTGCTGAGCCATTGATTTAATATAACATTTCTTTGATTTAGTTACACCGTGATTGAAAATGTTGTGCAAACTCAGGCTTATACAATCCACAAGCATAAGGATGTAGTGGATATACTATTTACAATCATCCTTCTGAATAGTCATTCGTCCCCAAAGAAAACCATAGTTACCATGACCACACAATGCGACATGAGCAACATCAAGCATTTTCACCAATGCTAGATACACATTCAAATAATCATCAGTGAAAAAACCAGTGACTGTGTATCTACCAAATAACTCATCACTGTCTTAAAAAATCAACAACCTAACAAGTTGTAGCAATGACGCATACCAACGCATCCGATCGAATCGGGGCAAAGGCCCTTTCCACACTGAGCTATCAACATAAGGAGAGTAACTATGTGCTTTGAAATTTCAATTGGTAATGTAGGGTTTACCACTATTATAACTGAGCCAGTGACTATATACCAACCAACACGACTATCATACAACCAAATGGGCAAGCCTATTCTCAAAATAGTCGACAATTAAACAACCATCCAACAAACACTGAGTCATAAAACAATAGGCCAGGTTGGTCTTCTTAAACAATTTCTAGACCGGGGGGCCAAGGTTGTTCCATAGTCAACAAAGGGATACCAAAGCCACTCTTTGTAATGGAAAAAAATCCAAGGCCATGGTGCATATAGGATGAACCACGACTTGTTCGTGGTTGGGAACAAATCCATGACAGGGGCCATAACTGAAAGGTAGGGCTCTAGTCTGTCTTGGAAAAGGTTATTTAATGCACGCAGGGTATAAGCCTCGCACTCTTCAGTCAACAATCACAAAACAGAGATGAAAATAGGGTCGAGGAAGGACAGGAACCTCATTTCGTGACCCCTAGTGGTGAAATCATCCAATGCCAAAATGAACAAAACCTTCGACCATTAAACCCATGAAAGAAAGAGAATGGATTTAGAGAGAGTGAAGGTAATTATCCACCCAAGACTAAACAAAAACCCTCCAACCAAACAGTGGTGAAAACAAAAAAATCATTACAGGAAGAACCATTCACTCTTTATTTCCAAAAACCAAATTTCACACAGTTGCAACACTTAGGAAAACAAAAACCCATACACCTGAGCCAGTAATCATTTCATAACCAGAGTAAAATCACAAATGGCCAAAAAAGACATACCTGTAATCGAATTCCTTAAAACGAGAGTTGGCCAAACAGTTTCTCTCTGTTAAAAATTCAGAGCATAACCTAAGCAGCAAGATCGAACAATATCCCAACTAGGGTGATGACTAACAGGAGGGGTAAAGGTGACGTGCAGTAAATGCACATCGCCTCCATCCTTAATGCATTAATTCATCAGTACATGCCAACACATTCTTCATTAACCATTAATCAAACCATGTATCGAAAACATCACCATATTAAAATCCAATAGCACGACTTATGCGATAATATAATTCGAATCCCATATAATTCAACATTCACATAACCAATAGCACCATTAACTTGCCAAGTGCACCATCAAAATTTAATACCATTTGCGTACTAACCATATAAACCAATCAAAATCTCATATCCATTTTCTTGCTAGCTAGGGGTTAACTATAATCATCAAGTATTTTCATGCATGTAGTATAGTTAGGATAGCTTTAAAATCTTCCCCTTGCAATTGTTTCTCATTTCATTCAAATTATTGGCATGTGGTATTGTAGAACGAGGTCCCTTTTATTTTCATTCATGTTACTCATGATTTTGGTCATCATGATGATGTATTGATGATGGTGTACTCAGGCTCTTCATAAGAACTTTCTCCTGAGAAAAGTTACTTTCTTCTCTTTCCAGAAATCTCATTTTTGAAGAAGGTTCGCAGGCTTCTAGTATATTTGCCTGGGAGAATGCCTGATTCTCGCAGGCTGTCTTAAGCCAGGGTGCGAACATCTCGCACTGTGTTGAACTGCTAGGGCAAAAACTCTTTCTAAAGCAAGGAAAAGGATGAATTCTCGATGCTTCTAGAAGGGAATCTTCTAGAAGGATGGGTTGACATTCGAATGGTTATCCTAGTACTGGATTCCCTGATATTTTGGGATCATTCTTATCCAAGTAACTAATTCATTCTCTCCTATATATTGAGGGAATTCTCATGGAAAAGGTTAAGCAAGATTCATTGGGGAATTAGTGAAAGAATTGTGTGAAGGACTCAGCATTGAACAACAGCTTGAAGACTCTAGCAGGTCTATCAAGAGGATTTGATCTTCTTCATGCAAGGATTGAGCAAGTGTGTGTGTCGGAGCCAAGGGCCATCGAAAGGAAGTTTGCGACATCAAGGCTTAGGTTGTAATCTTTACTTTCCATTAATGTGATACAGTAGCATGTTCCTTTCCCATAAAGCTATTTCCACTTTATTGTATAATTCCTTGATCATATACATAGATTGAATGTTGAATAGATTGTGCTATCTTCACTTTGGTTGGTTTGTGTTGTCTTGGTCTTGGCTGCACGAGAGCACTGGAGTGAAGCAGGAGCAACAAAGACCATAGGAAGCAATAATAAGGTATGTTATTTTTTCTTGCCTCCTAGTTAATTCAATGGTCAAAATCTAGGGAAAGAGTCATGTTCTGTCTTGCTTTGTTCTAGATCCAGGTGGATCTAGGGATATCGGTTAGTGTCTGCACCTACGGATTTATCCAATAACAAAATTGGTGACTCCACTGGGGATCAATCCCATTTTCTTTGTCGCTTTTGGTGTTTTTATGTGGCCATTTGCTCTGGTTTCACTTTTCTCCTGTCCTATCAATCTCTGAGTCTTCAAGATATCCTGATAGACCCTCTGGGTCCAGAGGCCTTTTTCAATTTTGCTTCATTTTCCAAAATTTTGATTATGTTCAGACATTCTCACACTGTACTTCATTGTAGCCTGCAAGAATAGCTAGAGTTCTCACTCTACCTTTAGGTTTTAGTGCGAGGTTCTCGCATCCTGCTCAAGGGTCACCTGCGAGAATCAATGATTCTCGCACTGTGTAATATTGCCTGCCTGCGAACTCATTTGTTCAAATTTATGGATTTGAGTTTTGGCATTTTTAACTGCCCAGATTAGTTTGATTGCCTCATAAGAGTTTTTTGGACCATTGATTGATGTTTTTCTTGTCTTCGTTTGCATGCATGAACAGTCTTAGGATTTCAAGGCTTTTCTTGTCATTTTTGGCTTGACTTTCGTTTCTTGACTTTTCTTGGCTTAACCATACTCTCTGATTTTGGGATCTGAGTGTGTTTAATTAGTTAAGGACTAGTGATTGGTTGAAAGTTGAGTTTTCTTGGTCTTTATCATTTTCTTTGTTTGAAAGGTCATTTTTCTTGTGCAATTGGAAGACTATATTGGTTTGCTCTTTATTTTTGTTTTCATTGAAAGAGTTGATTGGGTCTGTCATTGCTTGTTCATTTGGTTTTTGATTTTCTGTACTCTCGTTGTCATAGTGTGGGTCCTTTTTGAAAAGTGAACAAACAATTTTTCTTTCAAAAAATTCTTTTCGTTTTAGAAAACATTGAAAATCAAATTATTGAGATAGTTGAAGTATTTGAAAAAGACACAATAGAG
>ML783398.1:2159570-2183969 GCA_009831015.1 Picea engelmannii | reverse complement strand
CATCTTGTACTTGAACATTTAAGTGGGGTAAAAGGAGATTTCCCCCTCGAAGAGGCTTATTATCTGAAATTATCTCTTTTTCAAGGCGTTGAGTACTTTTCCTGAGGTTTTTCTATGCTATATTGATGTTTGGTTCTTAACAATGAAGATTGGGAAGATGGAGCACCTCCCATGCCACCAGAGCCACCACTAGATGCCATCTTATGGGTGATAGGTGATGGAAAGAAAGATGAGCTGGATGAATCAGATAAACTCCTCCTTAGAGAAATTTGTTGGAAAGATAACACTATGTTTCTTCTTCCTATTTCAGCAATAGGATTGATTTTAGGTGACAAGCCTCTCCTTCTTCTGGAAGCACCTGAATCTAAGGACATGAAAGGAAGGAAAAAACTAAATAAACAAAAGGTTATTGTTGATTTATAGGCTGCCTACATCTAGCTTCCGATTGATCTTGAACACTAATGTCTCGTTCAATTGCTTCCCAAGAACGGTTAAGCTCAGAACGGTTCCTAGCAGTGTCTAAAAAAGTATGAAATAAGTTCAAAGCAATGCTTTTCTGGTCTTGGAGACCAGACTCAATATTGAGCTACCTTGCAACAGGAACAATCATCAATAGTAAAATAGTAAAAGAATCAAATTCGGAAAATAATATGTATCGATGAAAAATCGAATATAAAAATTAACCAGAGAGATATCAAGGATTTCCCCGGTATGGTTGCCAAATAAATGTTGAGGAAAACATATGAAATGATCTTACTCAAGCGTTTTCAGACTTTACTTGGTTAAATAAAATTATACAGGAATATCACCCTCTGTTTATAGCCAACAAAAATAACATCCTAACTCACAAGTATTAATTACGAGTTCTTAGGCTAGTCTTTTATGAACAAAAAGCTTGTTGGAAATTCACTCTTTATGTAATTTTATGAATATAATAGTTTCTGAAATAAATGTAAGAACATAAGTAAAGACACCAAGATGATAATCAATATAGTTGAGACATAAATCAATCCTTTATTTCATTCCAATTCACCAAAGAGTCATTTTCATTACAAAATATCATACAGAAATCTTGGACCAAAGTCAAACTTAGACATCCCCGATGGAACATACAAAAGGACCTCTGATAGAAAACCAAAACTGAACTCTAAAAGCTAGATCAACTTTCCATAGATTGTTTCCCACTCGACTCTACACAATAGCCTTTATCAGTCATGAAAATTAATTCACAAACAGACAATTCTACACAGACTATCGAAGATAGATCAATATCTCTGAAAAACAAGTGTCTGAATGATTTGATTCAGTCCTGAATATTGTTGTCTACAATAAGACCCTACTATCACAAAAGAGAATTAGGCTGTGATGAGTATATGAATGAATGAAAACTGAATTATCTCAACATAAACTCAAAGAGCAAACCTTAGCATGCTTCTGCTTCTATCCTCCCTTTGTTCCTCCCTTTCCTTTTTCTTTTAACAAGTTATAATTGGTTGAAGTAGTTAAACCAACTCATTAGTTAAGTTAATTAAAAGACTCAGGTAACTTTAGTTAGGGGGGAAAGTAATAATCATAATAAGGGTCATAAATAAATAATAACTAGTAGGTGGGACCCCTTGTGACTCCCTTATAACAACCATAACAATCATAACATAACCATTAGTTAATCAAAACACACTTCCTTGTGTCTCCCATCAACATATTTACTTTTGGCAATTTTAGCTCATGAAAATTGAAATTATTTTAAAAATAATAGTCATATATCCAAATATAACATGTTGTCCAAATATCCATGAAGTCAACTGTCATAAAATAATAGATAACATAAAACTCAAAATCCATATTTCCCAGTCTGTGATGCAACCCTTCCTTGGTTGTTGCTGTCACGTCTTGATTTTCCTAAATTTTCCTTTGCCTGTGTAGAGCCTTTAGGCTTAATCACATTGATCACATGGGAACATTCATCCCTCAAATGCATCCAAGAAGACATGGATTTGTCAGAGTCATTGGAGGGTGAGGAAGGGGTAGTAGTGGCTTTTCCTTTATCAAGTGCATGGTGGGATTCAGTCTTCAATCTGTTGCTAGCATGGGAAGATTGCACTAGTGAGTGGTTAGGGGCAGCTTGTAAAATGGGGTTCAAAGGTGGAGGAGCAGGCAAAGACAAGTTGGTCCAGCCATGATGTTGGGAGACTGTCGGGTGGACAATATCCTGCCATCCATCATTTTCAGGGACCTTCGGTTGTAAGGAGACATGAGGAGGTACAAGGATACCAGGGGCTTGTGGGGCTTGGAAAGGAGGCCTATCAAGCCTAGGTTGGACTATTCCCTTCTCAATCCAATTAAATAATCCAACATGAAACAATTGGCCAAGATCTTCCAAATCAGCTTCAAAATGTATGGAGAACCTGGGCCTTCTTGGGCCTCGGTTCCAGTTTCCTCGACCATGGCTACCTCGATTGAAAAAACTCATCCTGCATGCATGATCAATTAGAAAATAGTATTTTAAATAACCATACAAGATGACGCTTTAAAAATATGAAATAGATTTGGCTCAGAATGTATCAGACTCATGCAATCCAATCCATACAAATTGTTTTACTGTTAATCAATGAGTAGGGGGGTGAAAAAGGGTTTAGGGATACGTGAGGGGTTTGTATTGAGTGAAAATATGATAAAATGAATGGGGAGAAAATGTGGTTAATGCTCAATGAAAAAAACAATCAACTGTAAATCAAACCAATAAAACCTCACTACAATCCACACAAGACACTGCCACTTTCATCCATTTTAACACATAAATTCTCTTGACTGTAATTAATCTCAGAACAGGGAGTGAAAAAATGAAATGGGAAGGTGATGGGATTTTTAACTAGAGGAAAATGAAATCATGGAAGGGAAGAAAGACGATTGTTGTTCATGAGATTAATTAAGTGATCCATAAACATGCTATAAAGAAGATTCATCAACCATCCACAATTTCTATGCAATTTAACTAATCCACTATTCAAAATCAAATATCCAACACAGTTCTACCATGAGACAGTATTCATTCCACACAGTTTGTAAGAGGTTGTGTTCCATTCATCCACATACTTTGCATTTTTTAACAATTTTCGAGCAATACTCATTTCGAATCTGTAAACTATCAAAATCAACCACTGCCCATGCATTTCTTCAATCCACAGTGATACCCAAAAGTCATGTTCTCAAATTAACAATGAAGTCACTATTACTGCAATCGGGCCTATTTAAATGAAATGATCTTTGTTAACATATATAGGTAGTAACCAAAATAATCAAGACCAAATTTCCACACCTGAATTGACAATTAAACATACAACCCAAAGTCGCTAGTTAGACACAAGCTATGCATGGGGTAATTCGCCTAGGCAATGTAAATCTTCTAGTGTTAGAAAAAAACAATTCAATGTGATTTGAAAACTGGGCCATCCATCCAACATGACAAGGTGTCAACAACAAGCCTGTCTCAACAAAAGATTGGGATGCAACAGAACATGCTCAAAAACTCTATGAGTATGTCTGAATTGTGAGAACTCAAGCCATTTATGTTATACACAGTATGCAACCAACAAAACCCCATGTTGCAACAATTTCACTTTAACAAAAGAAACCCATAGTCACGGTAACAAATCAACATTTTGTGTTGAGCCATTGATTTAATATAACATTTCTTCGATTTAGTTACACCATGATAAAAAAATTTGTGCAAACTCAGGCTTATACAATCAACAAGCATAAGGATGTAGTGGATATACTCTTTACAATCATCCTGCTCAATAGTCATTCGACCCCAAATAAAACCACAGTTACCACGACCACACAACATGACATGAGCAACGTCAAGAATTTTCACTAATGCTAGCTACACATTCAAATAATCATCAGTGCAAAAACCAGTGGTTGTGTATCTACCAAAAAAGTCGTCATTGTCTTAAAAAATCAACAACCTAACAAGCTGTAGCAATGATGCATACCCACACATCCAATCGAATCGGGGCAGAGGCCCTTTCCATTCAAAACACTGACCTATCAACATAAGGAGAGTAATTGTGTGCTTTGAAAGTGCAACTGGTAATGTAGGGTTTGCCACTATTATAACCGAGCCATTGACTATATACCAACCAACACGACTGTTATACAACCAACTAGGCGAGCTTGTTCTCAAAATGGTAGACAATTATAAAACCATCCAACAAAAACTAAGTAGTAAAATAATAGGCCAGGCTGGTCTTCTTAAACAATTTCCAGATCGGGTGGCCGAGGTTGTTTTGTAGTCAACACGAGGAGACCAGAGCCACTCTTTGTAATGGAAAAACCTCCAAGGCCATGGTGCATACAGGATGAACCATGACTCGTTCATGGTTGGGAACAAATCCATGACAGGGGCCATAAATGAAAGGTAGGGCTCTAGTGTGGCATGAAAAAGGTTATTTAATGCACGCGGGGTATAACCCTCACACTCTTCGGTCAACAATCACAACACAGAGGTTAAACCAGGGCCGAGGAAGAATAGGAACCTCATTTTGTGACCCCCGGTGATGAAATCAACCAATGTCGAAATGAACAAAACCTCTGACCATTAAACCCATGACAGTCATAGACTATATTTAGAGATAGTGAAGGTAACTATCCACCCAAGACTAAACAAAAACCCTCCAACCAAACAATAGTGAAAACAAAAAAATCGTTACAAGAAGAACCATTCACTCTTCGTTTCCAGAAACCAAATTTCACACAGTTGCAACACTTAGGAAAACAAAAACCCGTACATTTGATCCAGTAATCATTTCATAACCATATTAAAATCATGAATGGCCAAAAAAGACATACCTGCAATCTAATTCCTTAAAACGAGAGTTGGCCAAACAGTTTCTCCTTGCTAAAAATTTAGAGCATAACCCAAGCATCAAGATCAAACAATATCCTGACTAGGGTGACGGCTAATAGGAGGGGTAAAGGTGACGTGTAGTAAATCCATGTCGCCTCCATCCTCAATGAATTAATTCATCATTACATGCCAACACATTCTTCATTAACCATTAATCAAACCATGTATCGAAAACATCACCATATTAAAAGCCAATAGCACAACTTATGCCATAACATAATTCGAATCACATATAATTCAACATTTGCATAACCAATAGAACCATTAACTTGCCAAGTGCACCATCAACATTTCATACCATGTGCGTACTAACCATATAAACCAATCAAAATTTCATATCCATTTTCTTGCTAGCTAGGGGTTAGCTATAATCATTAAGTATTTTCATGCATGTAGTATAGTTAGGATAGCTTTAAAATATTCCCCTTGCAATTGTTTTTCATTTCCTTCAAATTATTTGCATGTGGTATTGTAGAACGAGGTCCCTTTTCCTTGCATTCATTATAGTATTTTTCCTTTCTCAAAACTACCTTCCATGTAATTTCACCAACATGTTTGTTGTGCAGGTGTGAGAAGAACGGATATCAATGATATTAGTGAATAACACAGGATGTAGTAACATAACAAGTCAACGATACATAAGCTCAAATCATAACCAATAATCAACAAGATCTTCATCAACCATGTAAATTGTGTCGCACATCATCATAACATCAAAAACAATGAACAGATCTGATCTTCAATCGTTCAAGGGAGTCCCACCTACTAGTATTATTTAGTTTTATAATAATAGAATTTAGCAATAATTTGCGGGCGAAACTACGTTGACATTTTTAATCATCAACAAACTGCAAAACCAAAATTTGTGCCTAGACCACCTCTAAACACTGGACGGAGAGACAAAATACCTCCAATGAATCCAGGAGGAAGATATCCACGGGGGTTTGACAGGGGAAGAGGTAGGATGGATTAGAACACTAGAAGAGAACTAAGAAGAAAAACACTATGCTACACATGCAAAGAGCCGTGGAACCCATCCCACAAGTGTATGGGTCATGGCAAGGTTCAGTACATTGAGATGACCTCTGATAATGAAGAGGATGAGGATTTCGGCCACATCCAAAACATAGAGGTAGACACCACCAAAATTGCAGAAGAGGAGGCTACAGGTCACGACAGTGAAACAGAGTTGAAGGATACATTGGCATCCATCAGTGGGGTACCCAAGTAAAACACCTTCAAGATGAGAGGAGTATTGTAGGGGAAAAAGGTTTTAGTACTCATTGATGAGGGTGCTTCTCACAACTTCATTGACTCAACATTACTACAGAGGAGGCATATACCCACAGTTGAGTTTGATGGATTCAAGGTGGAGGTAGCAGGAGGAGGCACCACCGCACCATGCCTTGTAACAGGTACATAACAGGGATGAAGCTTACAATGGGTAGGCATGATTTAGCATATAACTTTTATGTGATGGACCTCCCTGATACAAATATAGTCCTTGGAGTACAGTGGCTCAGTACGTTGGGGCCTATCACCACCAACTACAAGACCATGGAGATGTCTTTCACAGAGGAGAGTGGAAGAAAGTTAGTCTTTAGAGGCATGTCAGGAAACACAACCAGGGTAGTCACAACAAAGCGTATGGAGGCCATTTTCAGGAGAGAAGAGATTGCATATGCTACTGAGTGCAATATTTCAGCACATGTGGACAAAAATGGGAAGGTTCAATATGCACTAGAGATCCAATGGATCATTGAAAAACATAGTAAGGTGTTTGGACCCATTCCACTAGGAGTGCCACCATATAGGGGATTTGAGCATATCATTGATTTGGAAGAGGGGGGAAAGCCAGTCATCACCAAGCCCTACAGACACCCAAAGAAGTACAAGGCAGAGATAGAGAAGGCCATCAAATAACTCTTAGATATGGGTCACATTAGGCCAAGTTCCAGCCCTTTTTCCTCTTCAGTGGTACTTATCAAGAATAAGGATGGAACCATGTGCATGTGCATTGACTTCAGGGCACTAAACAATAAGACTGTCAAAAAAATGTATCCCATTCCAAGGATTAATGAGCTATTGGACGAGCTCCATGGGTATTTTTACTTCACAAATATTGACTTGCGCTATGGTTATCATCAGATCAAATTGAGGGAGGAGGACGTCCCCAAGACTGCCTTCAGGTGTCACTATGACCACTATGAATTCCTAGTGATTCCATTTGGATTGACCAATGCACCCACCACCTTTCAGTCATGTATGAACCACGTCTTCAACAAGCAGTTGAGGAAGAACATTCTTGTGTTTTTTGATGACTTTCTAATCTATAGCAATACGTGGGAGGAACACCTTCAAAATTTGGAACAGATCTTAACTATCATGGAGGGGCAATCCTTGTATGCCAAGGATTTCAAATGTGAATTTGGGATGACAGAGGTCCTCTACTTGGGGCACATCATTGGATTTAAATGAGTATAGGTACATTAGGAGAATATCCAAGCGATAGTTGAGTGGCTCACACCTAAAACTCTTATAGAGTTGAGGGGATTTCTTGGTATTTGCAGCTATTATAGGAGATTTGTCAAGGGGTTCTCCCAACTTTGTGCACCCTTGACCGATCTGACTAAGAAAGGAGCTTTCAGGTGGAGTGAATAGGAACAATCTACATTTGTTAGGATGAAAAAGGTAATGAGTACATGCCCAGTGTTAGCCTTGCCAGATTTCAGCCAACCCTTCACACTAGAGTGTGATGCTTCCAGAGAAGGCATTGGAGCCGTACTAATGTAGAATAGGCATCCCCTTGCCTATGAGAGCCAAAAATTGAAGGGCCCTGAGATTATTTACACCATCTATGACAAAGATATGCTGGATATCATGCACGCCTTGGCTAAATTCAGCAATACTTGGTAGGTGCAAGGTTCATGGTGAAACTAGATCATAACAAACTTAAGTACTTCTTGGAATAGAAGGACTTAAATAAGAGGCAACAAAAGTGGTTCAGCAAGATACAAGCCTATGAATTTGAAATTGAATTTTTCAAAGGAAAAAAAAACATAGTTGCATATGCATTATCGAGAAGGCCATTAATTTATGCCATGACAGATATATTAGTTGACTGGAAGGCCCATCTCTTGGTAGAATACTCCAAGAACCAGTTCACTTGCTAGTTAATGGATGGGAAAATATAGTATGACAACTTTAGAGTCATAAATGACATCATCTACTACAAGGGTCGAGTCTTCTTGGTTCCTAAGTCATCCTTCAAGGCCAATATACTGTAGGCATGTCATGACTCACCGGTGGCAAGGCACCAAGGCATTGTCAAAACATACAGACAGGTGAGAGAATGGTTTTCATTGATGGGACTCAAAGAATATGTAGTGAGTCATATAAAAGAGTGCACTACTTTCCAGGAGAACACAGATGAGCATACCCATCCCGCAAGATTATTACAACCTTTACCAATTCCAGAGAACAAATGGGAAAGTATCTCCATGGAAATCATAACAGGATTGTCGAGGGCACATGGGAAAGACTACATTTTCATGGTATTGGATAGGTTGACTAAGTTTGCACACTTTTTCTTCATTTACATAGACTTCATCGTAGCACATGTGGCAAAATTGTTCTTCAGGGAGGTCTTCAGGTTGCACGGATTGCCTAAGACCATTGTTAGTGATAGGGACAACAGATTTATGAGCACTTTTTGGCAAGAGTTGTTTAGGTTGGTTGGTACGGCCTTGACCCCTAGCACCAGCTACCACCCTTAGACTGATGGACCGACTGAAATAGTTAACAAGTGGGTGGAAGGCTACCTCAGGAATTACGTAGCAGGGCAACAGAAAGCATGGTTTAAGTGGCTACACCTGGGGGAATATTGTTACAACACCACTTATCAGATGTCCATTGGTATGAATCCATTCAAGGTTTGTACAATTATGACCCTCTCTCCTTTGTAGAGATTTCCTTTGGCGATAACAGAGCTCCGATGGTACAAAATTGGGTACACCAGAGCCAAGATATACTCAGGGAATTGAAGGATCATCTTCAGTAGGAACAAAATCAGCAAAAGGTCCAGGAAGACAAACACAGGGTAGAGCACACATTTGAGGTTGGTGACTTGGTCTAATTAAGGCTCTGCTGGCAGCCAACTCACTTTTTCCTATCGTCTATAAGCTTCCTACACCTCTGTTTTGCAAACATCAATATTTTTGTCGCAATTTCCAAATTAACGTCATTTTCATTTCTTGCGACATTTACACACTTGTTTTCATTTTTTTTTCACGACTGTAAGCGTGAAAACTGAATCTTTCAAAGTCGCATTTCGATCATTATCTGAACTGTGGATATTTCTTTTGTCATTATGCCTATTGCGCTTACCTTTTATTGATCATTACACGACTGGCAATATCCTTTGATCGGTTCTCATACTTTGGTTGATTATACAACTTGGTTTTATTGAAGGCATTTAGCCTTTGGATTTTCACTTCATGTGACTTTCCTAATCATTGATTATATGAAAATGCATAGGGGTTATGATTTATTTTGTTTATATATATATGATATAATCCTTATGTTAATCTTTTTATAACTTTTGGTTTGTCAACTATACGAATAACATTTTGGCACCTTGATTGAACTTTTGATTATATGAATTAATACATCGGCGCATAGTTGATTTTGGGTTTTGAACTACATGTCGGATGTTTGAAGATTATGGTATAACACTTGCGCGCATTGGTATACACCTTTGGTTTTATTGGTTGTACACATGACTTAATGGTTAAACTATTATTATGGAGTGAACAGCTATGAAATTGGCGGTTGTACTTGGATAATCATTTTTTTGCATGGCAGACTCCACCACCTTCGCATGCTCGCATTAATGCTTACCCCTTTTTCTCGTTCATTGATGTTGGTTCGGGTAGCTCTGCTCCTGTATGCATTGGTGAATTCAAACCCTTCCCTTACCATGTGTTCATCTCCATGGCACCGATCATGCGAGTTGAACCCAATGGCAGTCAAGCCCTGTTAATGTTTGACAATGCCCGCCAAGATTTGGAAGACAGCGGATGGCTTACCTTCGTGAAACGTTTTGAGGGTTTTAACCTTTGTATAGCATGACAGTTTTCCATGACCTTCGTTGGTCATCGAGCCAAGGTTGGCGATATACAGTTAGATATCGATGAACAGTTTATCAGCTTAGCCATGAGGTTACCTACCTCGGGACAACGTTGGTTTAAGAATTGCAAGGTTGAGGAAGTGCCATGGACATTGTTGTTTCAATTGCATAAAGTCACCTCTTGTGACAGAGGTATGCCCATATCTATGCTCAAAAAATGATGGAATGATTTGTTAATGATACTTAAGCAGTTTGTGACCTGTGAAGGTTGATACGGGTTTGTGTTCCTCTACCACCTGCGTCTCCTTATGATTTTTATAGGGTATCCTTTAAACATGCCTTTCTACTTTCATCGGAGCTTGTATAAGATGTCCAAAAAGTATAAGAGGCACAAGGTTGACAACAGCATGTTCCATCATGGGCTTATTAAGCTCATCGTTGTTCATTATTTGAGTTCCCATGGTAACAGTTGGAAGGCCTTCATCACCCGTAATGGCTTTGAAGACACCGACCCTGTACAGGTTGATAAACCTGTGATAACTGAGACCAAGCCCGAACTGCCTGTACCCTTGCATCTCCTACTGCCTAAACCCTCGACCGACCCTCCTCTTGACTTACCCGACACTGTGACTAAGAGTGCAGAGGCCATTAAAAAGCCTATGAGCAAAATGCCTAAGGAAAACCTGACTGCAAATTCCAAAGGGAAAAAGAATGCTCGGCTCATTTCGAGAATGGCCAGAAACAAACCAAAACCCTCTACTGATTCCATCCCTATAGTTCTGAGTGAGGATTCCAATTCTGATATTGAGCGCTTTCTGGCCAGTGAATATCCCTACTCACAAGGTTTATGTGCAAATCCCCCTCATGATTTTGTGTCAAACCTTCCCCCCTGCCTAAAGGACGACCCTAACTACCCAGGTATTAAGTTATCTCATGAAACCCTCGGTCGTTTTTCCAAACCCTCGCCTGCTCTGTCTAAACCCACACAGTCACCCTGTGACCAATGCAATTCATGGTTAGAACGATATTATATCGATGTTCCGATACTCCAATCAAGGATTCAATCATTGGAAGACCAGATTGCAGTCCTAACTAGTCAAAAAGCCAAGCTCCAAGCACCAGACAAAAAGCAAAAGACAACCGGCTCCATCCTATTCAAAAACGTGGAATCGGCCACGACTGTTGTAAATTCCAAGCTGGCATAATCAAGCAGCCTCATCGTTACACAGGTATGGTTCTGACATCATTTTGTTTTGTAAATAATCTTGTTTGATATAATGATTTGAATTCAGCTTGCAAATAATTTGACCACTTATTCAAATGCCTCTATCATTCGGTGATCATCCTGTACATGGTTTCATTTTGATAAAAATAGAAGGAATTCCGATATATGATTTGCTCATAGATTTTTATTTGGTTTGGAATGGTTATTCGTTTGGATTTCATTTGCTAAGTTTATCTGAGTGAAATAACGAAAGTAATGGTGTGTTTTCAATTCAATTCGTTTTGTGCCCACTCCCAACAGGAAGTTTTTATTCTTAATTTAGAAAACGATTTTGCTCGGATTCAATTTCATTGATATGCTATGATTGGTAAACGTCTTCGGGAGGATACTTGTTATGATGCTGTGTCATGGGATGTTCTATATTTGATTGTTTCCAGGTTAAGGATAATGACTCTGTTTCTTTGATGAAAACAATACGCTCAAATAACATTCACGCCCGAATCGGGAAATGAATCTGAATCATAACAACTATGTGAAAACCTTAGCCAATTGATTCGCTCTTATTCTAATTTGGCAAGTTTGTACTATGAGTCGAGTTCAAATTATAATTGATGCTCTGTATTTTAGATTTGTGAAATGAATTGGTCAAATCCTGTTATGACTCGTTTGATTGAAACGATTGTCATCGAAATTAAATGATCGAAATCTATAACAAACTCTGTTTGATTGATCCTGTTACGATTTTGGTTATCTGTCGGTTATGGTTTGAATCCGTTCACAGTCTAAATCGCTTGTTATACAGTTATCGTGATAATCCTGTTCGATTCGATTATTTCTCCTGTTGATGAGACAAGTATAACAAAGTGTTTTCGATTTGTTTTGTTTTCAATTTAATATCAAAACGATCTCATAACAGATGGATTCGATTTGTTGAGAAACGATTACGATGTTGTTACATATGATTTCACTTACCCGACTTATGACAATAATCGAAACAGAGTATTGCTATCTCTATATTCGGTTAAATGATGTGGATCTTGTTTGAGTTCATAATGGAATAATGATTACAATTTATGATTCATTCTCAAATAATTATTGGATGTCAATTGAATGGAATTTCTTAAAAGATTTTCAATTATACTGATTCTGTATCTTTATTTAGACTAGCTACAGAATCAGATGATTCTTTAGCTAGTCTATAGAATTTAATTTTTATCATTTTATTAATAAAAGAGTCTTCTAACTTGTCTATTTTGGATCCTTTTCAGGTAAATTCGAATTGCATGGGATTTGATGGACAGTTTAGAGGATTTTAGATGTTTTATTTTTATTTTAGTTTCTCGGTTTAGACAACTTTGGGATATCTTCCCAGATTATGTAAACAGATTGATAACTTCCACAGGGAGGTTTTACCCTGTGGAAAAACTTATAAATACTTATTATTTTTGTAATAATGATCATCCTCATTCGTGGGAGAACAAGGATATGGAATTTTAATACAGACTGAGACAGAAATTGATGTTCTGCTACAACTTTAGCTTTCATAATATCAATATTTTGTTTCATGTTTATGTGTATCAATTTGCATTTGGTTAATGACTACTTTAGCTATCTTAGTCTTTTTCAAATGAAATGATTTAATCAATATAATCCATATCTAATTTCTTCCAGTGTATAAAAAACATAGCAATTACTTGATTCAGTTTGTGAATGACAGATTTCTCTTCTTCATCAATTGAATTATTAAGTATAAGTTTTTTGCATAACAGGTTTACCTAATTGCAGAGATTTATAAATCTTATAATTGTTATGATTTTTTATGTCTTGTTTGTCATGTAAACCAACTCAAAGAGCATTGCAGCTATCGTTTATGAGAAGCTTCCGGATTATTCGGTGCAATTTTCCTTCCTCCGACCAGCTTCGAAGTCATCATACACAGGACAAATCTGGAGCGTTTCCAGGTCAGTTTGTCATTTGTTTGTTTAGTGTATTTATTAGTAGTTTAGTTTAGATATAAGTTTAGTTAGATTTATAGTTAGAATTAGTATATTAGATTGTTTAATTTTAGTAAGTTTTATTTCTTGTTTATAAAATCATAAAATCAACAAAAACATCTTTCTCTGTCTTAGGATAGAATATCAATGAATTTTTCAGGTTTTATTTAAATCTGTAAATTGTAGATATTGTACATTTTGTGAATAAGTTATATTTCAGTTAGTAGTTTGATAATTAATTAGTTAAAGTTAGTATAGTAGTAATTAGTAGATTTTATATATATAGTTAGTTTAGATTAGTTTTCTCTTTGGTTTTCTTAGAACCTTAGATCGGCTAACGGAGCCGCTAAACCCGTCAGGGTGGTTCATCCCAAACGGCTTGGGTTATTAGACAACCCCGGACCGGTTCCACTCTCTCAGTTGACGGACGGTCGATTTCTCCCGTCAACAAATGGTGCTAGAAGGAGGGCCTGAACTTAATTAATGGCACGAGGTGGTCGCAAGACTCATCCCCCCCCTAATCGCTCACCTGTAGTGACTAGAATCTGTTCACACGATAATATTCCCCTTCAAACAACAACTACTTCAACCAACGATCCACAGATCACAGTTGAGCCAGCAACCCCTAATCCTACAGGTGGTGACATACAAGAGATTGTCCTTAGCTCGTCTTAGGCAACCAAACCGTCCATGGGGTCAACCTTTGGACTTCTCTGATATCAGAGAAAAATTAGGTGACACTAACATCACTGTGAATCCTACAGATCCAAACTTAAATCCTGCTGCAGGAGGATCTGGGATACCTCCTTCACCACCTCCATCATCTCCTTCCTCTTCTGGAGGAGATTCTTCTGACAAAGGCAATTCACCTTCTGAGCCTTCCACACCCACTACCCCAATGGAAAATCAGAACAACCCTGCTAGACCCTGGCTTGACCAGGATGTTGTAGCTGTACCTAGTGATCAACATCCTCTACCTAAACACCCAGGGAAATGGCTTCCCAAGTTTGATCCTGACTCCAAACACATAGTTGAGGATCATATCAAAAAAATTATGTTAGCCATTAGACTCCGTAATGTCGAACATGAAGACATTGTCTGTAGTTTGTTCCCGTATACTTTCGAGGGTAATGCATCCACTTGGTACTTCACCCAGCAACCCCATACCATCGTGTCTTGGGAAAAGTTTGAGTCATGCCTTTTGGAAAATTTCGGAGATGGTAAGCCTCTGGAAGTCTTAGTCATGTACCTTTATAGCTTAAGAATGAACCTAAAATAAAAAGTTAAAGATTTTAATCAAAGATTCTTAACACTTAAAAACCGAATCCCTGCAGATTATATGCCTGCTGAGAGTCTTATAATAGCTTACTACACTAAAGCTTTACATCAAAGTATAGTTATTTGGGTTAAACGATCTAAGAAAGCCACGTTGTTAGAGGCCTTCGAGGAAGCCAGCCAGATTGAAAAGGACATACTTAGTCTTAAGGACTCTTCTAGCAACGAAACTGAGACTAGTTCTTCTTCCAAAAAGAAGATTGAAATTCTCCCCAGACCTACTCAAAGTAAAACACAACCTGAAAACTCTGATTTGGAAAATTTAACTAAAGTTGTTCAAAAACTGTCAAATCAAGTTATAGACTTAAAAAGGTCAACTGAAGAAGCTTCCTCAAGTAAAGGACCCTACAAACCTCCTTTCTGAAAGCCTTTTCCCACCAACCGACCTAACCCAACCACTGAAGGCCTTAATCTAGAAGGTTTGCAGTGTGCTCTTCAAACAATTCTAGAAGCCCAAGATAACTTGATGCCTCCTGAGATTCCTGAGGAGGTAGTTGAACCAGAGATAGTCCAAGAAGAAGAGTCTTCTCCAAACATTTTTGGACACTTCTCGGATAGCATCTTCCAAGCCAACTTCGAGACAGTTCACCCTTACAACACTAGGAGTAAGACTACAAATAAACCCTCTTCTGAAAACACTACAACTTCGCCTCCAAAGCAATCTAAATCAATTGAGCCGAAACAGAGTAATGTGAACCCTAAATTAGATTATGATGTTGTTGAAGATCTTAAAAAGTTAAGGGCTAACATTTCTATTTATGAGTTGTTAAAATTTCCATTTTTGTTACAAAAAATGTTGCAAAATATTTCAGAAAACGGCAAGAATGGTAATTCTAATGGTAACAAGGTTGTGCAAAGTAAAACTCCCCAGAAGACTTCCACTAAAAACATTCTCGATCCCCAAGATAAAGGAAGTCCTCCTGTAAATAGTGTTAATAATGCAAATAATGTAGATAAAGTAGCCTTAGAAATTGTGAGTAAGAAACCACAAGATACTAATCCTAGTACTCACAAGAATGTACCTCCTTTTCTTTTAACTTTCGATATTTTCAACAGAAATGTGCATAATTGTATGGTGGACTCAGGAGCGTCATCCAATGTGATGCCTTGGTCTTTCTGCCAAAATATTAACACTGAAGTGGAACCATCTACTTTAAAAATCATACAACTTGATCGGACAAATGTTAAAGTTATAGGCAAACTAAAAAATGTATTGATTAGATTATCGTCTAACCCTAAGGTTCATCAGGTTATTGATATAATCGTTGTGGATATTCCAGAAGTGTATGGTCTATTTTTAATCAAGGACTGGTCGGAGTAGCTACATGGTTACTTCGCAACAGACTGGTCTCACTTATGGCTCCCAGAGAACGGTAATCCTAATAAGATCAGGGTGAATCGTGAGCGTTACCTCAAGTTCACGGTCACAGATTTAAACGATCCTAACGAACCATATACACCTTCTGTTGATTCACCTGAAGTCCAAGGGATGGACACCTTCTTCGGCAATTTCATGGCCGAGGCTTCACCTATCATCAATCCAGAACAATAGTTCGAGATCGTAGCATATATGAAACCAACGGCTTCTATGCAGCAGTCCCATGTGCCCGATGGAAACCAAATTTGGTCTCTATATTTCGATGGTTCTAAGTCTAAAGAAGGAGCTAGAGCAGGCTGCATCATTATCGATCCGGCAGGTAACAAGACATTAATGGCTTGTAGACTTGAGTTTGAATGTACTAACAATATTGTAGAATATGAGGCTTTACTACAAGGTCTCATAAAAGCTCTGGATATGAACATTCAAAACCTGGTTGTATTTGGCGACTCTGAAATAGTGGTTAGATAGGTAAGAGATTCTATACATTGTCTTTCCTCGCATCTCAAAAGTTACCAGTCTGAGGTATGGAATATTATGAACAAATTTTATGCTTTCAATATAAATTCCATTCCTAGACTACATAATGCTGAAGCAAATCTATTAGCTAATGTAGCCTCTAAACTTCTTCCTGCAGAAGGCTTGTCCCCAGACGCATTCTCTGTTGAGCTATTGTTTTGACCATCTGTTCCTGACAATATCACAAACTGGAGAGTATTTGACGATGATCAGCAGATCATTAAATTTATGCACATGGAAGAAACCTTTCAAGGCACGGTGATAGATGAACACACACACAACGACAATTTGCACGATTTTACGGTAATACCTGATCCGAAATCTCCTGAAGCACTATCGGACATGGTAAATTACATACCCAAATCCATAGTTAGATTAGAGAATTTTTATGATTTTGAAGAAAAATTTAAAAAGACGGTCAATTGTAAAACCAATAGTTCCTCGTTGTCTTATGAAAAAATCAATTTAGGAACTAGTGAAAATCCTCAGTGTATTAATCTAGGATTGGGATGTTCTAGACTAGAAAAAGTTGTTTTTGTTAAATTATTTAAACAATTTAAGGATGTATTTGCATGGACATACGATGATCTTAAAACGTTCGATCCTAATATAATACAGCATGTCATCCCGATGAAGCCCCAAACCTTACCCTTCCAACAAAAACTTAGGAAAATGCACCCTAAACTAGAACCGACCGTTCAAAAAGAATTGAATAAACTCCTAAGTGCTAAAATAATTTTTCCTGTTAGGCACACTCAATGGGTGTCCAACCTTGTCCCAGTTCGGAAGAAAAATGGGGAAATTTGACTTTGCGTCGATTTCCGAAACCTCAACAGAGCGTCTGACAAAGACAATTATCCAGTCCCACCCATGGAATAGATCCTGCAACAGGTATCTGGTTCCGAGAGGCTATATTTATTGGATGGTTTCTCCGGATACAACCAAGTCTTGATGTCTCCACCAGACCAACTCAAAACTACCTTCCGTACCCCGTGGGGCACTTATGCTTATCGCAAAACGCCCTTTGGATTGATTAACGCTGGTGATACCTTTCAGAGAGCAATGGACACTGCTTTCTGAGGCTTGATCAATCACTCTGTCGTAGTTTAATTAGATGATGTGACCATTTATTCTAAAAACAAAGACGATTATCTAGCTCACTTACGAGCCGTTCTGCTACGATGTCGTAAATACGGCATCTCCTTGAACCCCAAAAAGTCCATCTTTGCAGTAGAACAGGGTAAACTCCTAGGATTCATTGTGTCTAGTGAAGGAATGATTATTGACCCCGAAAGGACTCAAGTCATCGCTAAACTTCCCCCTCCTACATCCAAAAAATCCATGCAATCTTTCTTAGGCCAGATTAATTTCGTGAGAAGATTCGTCCCCAGTTTCTCCGAAATGGTCAGACCTCTATAGAATCTGATTAAGAAAGACACCCATTATCACTGGGGACCCACAGAAAATCAAGATTTTAATGCCATAAAGAAGGCCATAATAGACGCTCCGTCTCTCATGAACCCTGACTTCTCTCAAGATTTTACACTCTCTACTTTTGCCTCTGACCATTCCTATGCCGCAGTCCTAACTCAGAAGAATACTGAGAACAATGAAGTACCCATCGCCTTTATGAGCTCTGCTTTCAAAGGTGCTGAAATTAACTACCCAGTGGTTGATCGGCAAGCATACTCTGTTTTCAAAGCTAGTAAGCATTTCCGGTCCTATCTTTTGAAGTCAAGGACGAAAGTCATTGTCCCCTACCCTGTCGTAAGGAACTTGTTAGTATAGAAGGAGTTAAGAGAGAAAAGAGCTAACTGGGTCACCTCCTTGTAGGAGTATGACTTATAAATCACCCCAGCTCATATTGTGAGAGGCCAAGGGTTGTGTAAGTTGGTTGTTGATTCGGAAACAGGACAGCAAGAATATAGTGATACGTCAAACCTAGGACAAAGCGATCAAAGTTTGATTTGTTGAGCACAAAACCTCGTTAGTCCCTGGTACAACGATATTAGATTCTGTCTTGAACATGGGTCAGCACCTCATCACCTTGACCCCACCAAGAGAAGAGCGTTGAGGCTAAAGTCTGCCTCCTTTCATCTAGTTAACGGTGTACTGTTTCATCATAATTTTGACGGCGTACTGATGTGTTGTCTCGAGAAAGACGAAGCAGAAAAAGTCTTTCTAGAGTTGCATGCGGGAGAAGCTGGTGGTCACTTAGGTGGTGACACCACTGCTCATAAGGTGTTAAGAGCCAGTTACTACTGGCCCACGCTTTTTAGGGATGCCCATTCCTTATGTCGTAAATGTGTCATCTGTCAGAAAGCATTAGGGCGGTTACAAAAACTAGCCTTTCCCTTGCAACTCGTCTCAGTAGATTCTCCTTTCCAGCAATGGGGCCTTGATATCATTGGTCCAGTTAAACCTCTGTCCTCACAACAACATAAGTATATTGTGACAGCCACAGATTACTTTACTCTATGGTCTGAAGCTGTTGCACTAAGAACTGTTAACACCAGTCAGGTAATCGCTTTTCTGAACTCGAATATTATCACCCGTTTCGGTATCCCTGACTGTCTAGTCTTTGACAACTCTTCATACTTTTCTTCTCTTGAGATGAGTGAGTTTGCTTTGGAGAAAGGAATTAAGCTGAATTACTCTACTAGTTACTACCCCCATGGCAACGGATTAGCAGAATCAACAAACAAGAACTTGATCAAAATAATCAAGAGAACAGTGGTTGAAAATCACAAGAATTGGCACAATGCACTGCTGAACGCACTGTGGGCTGATAGGGTAACGCCGAAAGCTGCTATAGGTAACTCCCCCTTTTTTCTCGTTTATGGAAGAGAAGCAATTCTGCCACCTCACATTCTTCTTCCTTCGCTTCAATTGTCACAAAAAGTCCAAGAAGAAGATTGTCCCCATTTAGAAAGCCGAATTAACGCTTTGATGAAGTTGGAAGAAGTAAGAGCCCAAGCTAAGCGTAAGTTAGATCAACATCAACAATTGGTTAAAAGATGGTTTGATTCTAATTATGCTTCTGATAGGAATTTTGAAGTAGGCAATCTCGTTTTAAAGTGGGACAAACCACACGAGGGAAAGGGAGAACATACTAAATTTCAAAACTTATGGCTTGGGCCATTTTTAATTGCTGAAAAGTTCAGTCCTAGTTCTTTTCGATTGCAGAATCTCGAAGGGTAGCTTGACACCTATCCGGTGAATGGCCAAGCCCTGAAAAGGTACTTTGCTTGATGACTACCCTTGTATATTATGTATATATGTTTTTTCTTTCTGTTTTTTATTTTGATTTGAATTGATCAGTTTGTGTTTTTGGACATACACATACCTGTATACTGAGCTATTCAGACAAAGACGATAGAAAATTTCTTTGCTGAAATAACTTCTGAAAATTTGTACAAACATCAATGATATATTGTTGAAATTGATATCTATGTTGGGAAATTTTGTTGTTTGAAAGAATTTTACTGATTTCAATCTCTGAGCAAAGCTTGTCAAGATCATCTATTATCTTTTTACGCTGTCCCTTTTCGTAAAGGAATGACTCAAAATATGTCTCCCTGTCGTAGGAAGTTGTTTTGTAAATAAAACATCTCTGGATCTAAATAAAGGAAAGTGCTAAAAAAATCTGATGAGGTCTAAAAAATATGTTAAGATATTGAGATTTTCAGCGTCACCCCGCTCAAATATATATCTATAAAAGAAAAACAAAATAAAAATTATTAATAAGAGCTGTGGGAAGTGCTTGTAAACCCGTCGAGATACTGAACAGGTCTGTTGGCAATGGGTAAATGCATGCATGGCGCCAAGACAACTTCGCCTGGGTACTGAACAGGCCCGCTGGCAGCGAAGCAATGTCGGGTATATGAAAATCTGCAAAAAATATAAGAAACCTCTTTAATGTCCTTTGTTCTGATCTAGAACTTCTTGACAGGATACAGATGTCAGAGTGGGTTAAATGGAAACCCTGTCGAGGCTATGGACGCCTGCTGGCAGCAGTGGCCATGCCAACAGTATTGGAGATTTTATCTTTAATATCATGACTTGCTAATCTTAAGATTGTTATTAGTTTTCATATTTTGAAACACTGCTGGAAAAGATAGTTAATGATGATGTTTATATGATTTTATGGTTGTTATTTTTGAGTTGAAATTATCTTTGCTGTCTTAATCTGAATTGGTACCTTTTGCAGAGATAACTACTTCTACCAGTGTGTCGCCATTGTTGGCAGCCAACTCACTTTTTCCTATCGTCTATAAGCTGCCTACACCTATGTTTTGCAAACATCAATTTTTTTGTCGCAATTTCCAAATTAATGTCATTTTCATTTCTTGCGACATTTACACACTTGTTTTCGTTTTGTTTTCACGACTGTAAGCGTGAAAACTAAATCTTTCAAAGTCACATTTTGATCATTATCTGAACTATGGATATTTCTTTTGTCATTATGCCTATTGCGCTTACCTTTTATTGATCATTACACGACTGGCAATATCCTTTGATCGGTTCTCATACTTTGGTTGATTGTACAACTTGATTTTATTGAAGGCATTTAGCCTTTGGATTTTCACTTCATGTGACTTGCCTCATCATTGATTATATGAAAATGCATAGGGGTTATGATTTTTTATGTTTATATATATATGATATAATCCTTATGTTAATCTTTTTATAACTTTTGGCTTGTCAACTATACAAATATCATTTTGGCACCTTGATTGAACTTTTGATTATATGAATTAATACATCGGCGCATAGTTGATTTTGGGTTTTGAACTACATGTTGGATGTTTGAACATTATGGTATAACACTTGCGCGCATTGGTATACACCTTTGGTTTTATTGGTTGTACACATGACTTAATGGTTAAACTATTATTATGGAGTGAACAGCTATGAAATTGGTGGTTGTACTTGGATAATCAATTGTTTGCATGGCAGACTCCACCACCTTCGCATGCTCGCATTAATGCTTACCCCTTTTTCTCGTTCATTGCTGTATGCATTGGTGAATTCAAACCCTTCCCTTACCATGTGTTCGGCTCCATGGCACCAGTCGTGCGAGTTGAATCCAATGGCAGTCAAGCCCTGTTAATGTTTGACAATGCTCGCCAAGATTTGGAAGACAGCGGATGGCTTACCTTCGTGAAACGTTTTGAGGGTTTTAACCTTTGTATAGCACGACATTTTTCCATGACCTTCGATGGCCATCGAGCCAAGGTTGGCGATATACAGTTAGAGATCGATGAATAGTTTATCATCTCAGCCACGGGGTTACCTACCTCGGGACAGCGTTGGTTTAAGAATTGCAAGGTCGAGGAAGTGCCATGGACATTGTTGTTTCAATCGCGTAAAGTCACCTCTTGTGACAGAGGTATGCCCATATCTATGCTCAAACAACGATGGCACGATTTGTTAATGATACTTAAGCAGTTCATGACCTGTGAAGGTCGATACGGGCTTGTGTTCCTCTACCACCTGCGTCTCCTTATGATTTTTATAGGGTATCCTTTAAACATGCCTTTCTACTTTCATCGGAGCTTGTATAAGATGTCCAAAAAGTATAATAGGTACAAGGCTGACAACAGCCTGTTCCATCATGGGCTTATTAATCTCATCGTTGTTCATTATTTGAGTTCGCACGGTGACAGTTGGAAGGCCTTCATCACCCGTAATGGCTTTGAAGACACCGACCCTGTACAGGTTGATAAACCTGTGATAACTGAGTCCAAGCCCAAACTTCCTGTACCCTTGCATCTCCTACTACCTAAACCCTCGACTGACCCTCCTCTCGACTTACCCGACACTGTGACTAAGAGTGCAGAGGCAATTAAAAAGCCTATGAGCAAAAATCCTAAGGCAAACCTGACTGCAAATGCCAAAGGGAAAATAAATGCCCGGCTCATTTCGAGAATGGCCAGAAACAAACCAAAACCCTCTGTCGATTCCATCCCTATAGTTCTGAGCGAGGATTCTGATTCTGATATTGAGCGCTTTCTGACTAGCGAATATCCATACTCGCAAGGTTTATGTGCAGAGCCCCCTCGTGATTTTGTGTCAAACCTTCCCCCCTGCCTAAAGGATGACCCTAACTACCCAGGTATTAAGTTATCTCATGAAACCCTCGATCGTTTGTCCAAACCCTCGCCTGCTCTGTCTAAACCCACACAGTCACCCTGTGACCAATGCAATTCATGGTTAGAACGATATTATATCGATGTTCAGATACTCCAATCAAGGATTCAATCATTGGAAGACTAGATTGTATTCCTAACCAGTCAAAAAGCCAAGCTCCAAGCACCAGACAAAAAGCAAAAGACAATCGGCTCCATCCTGTTCAAAAACATGGAATCAGCCACGACTGTTGTAAATTCCAAGCTGGCATAATCAAGCAGCCTCGTCGCTACACATGTATGGTTCTGACATCGTTTTGTTTTGTAAATAATCTTGTTTGATATAATGATTTGAATTCAGCTTGCAAATAATTTGACCACTTATTCAAATGCCTCTATCATTCGGTGATCATCCTTTACATGGTTTCATTTTGAAAAAAATAGAAGGAATTCCGATATATGATTTTCTCATAGATTTCTATTTGGATTTGAATGGTTATTCGTTTGGATTTCATTTGCTAAGTTTATCTGAGTGAAATAACGAAAGTAATGGTGTGTTTTCAATTCAATTCGTTTTGTGCCCACTCCCAACAACAATTTTTTATGCTTAATTTAGAAAACGATTTTGCTCGGATTCGATTTCATTGATATGCTATGATTGGTAAACGTCTTCGGGAGGATACTTGTTACGATGTTGTGTCATGGGATGTTCTATATTTGATTGTTTCCAGGTTAAGGATAATGACTCTGTTTCTTTGATGAAAACAATACGCTCAAATAACATTCRYGCCCRAATCGGGAAATGAATCTGAATCATAACAACTATGTGAAAACCTTAGCCAATTGATTCGCTCTTATTCTAATTTGGCAAGTTTGTACTATGAGTCGAGTTCAAATTATAATTGATGCTCTGTATTTTAGATTTGTGAAATGAATTGGTCAAACCCTATTATGACTCGTTTGATTGAAACGATTGTCATCGAAATTAAATGATCGAAATCTATAACAAACTCTGTTTGATTGATCCTGTTGCGATTTTGGTTATCTGTCGGTTATGGTTTGAATTCGTTCACAGTCTAAATCGCTTGTTATACAGTTATCGTGATAATCCTATTCGATTCGATTATTTCTCCTGTTGATGAGACAAGTATAACGAAGTGTTTGCGATTTGTTTTGTTTTCAATTTAATATCAAAACGATCTCATAACAGATGGATTCAATTTGTTGAGAAACGATTACGATGTTGTTACATATGATTTCACTTACCCGACTTATGACAATAATCGAAACAGAGTATTGCTATCTCTGTATTCGATTAAATGATGTGGATCTTGTTTGAGTTCATAATGGAATAATGATTACAATTTATGATTCGTTCTCAAATAATTATTGGATGTCAATTGAATGGAATTTCTTAAAAGATTTTCGATTATACTGATTATGTATCTTTATTTAGACTAGCTACAGAATCAGATGATTCTATAGCTAGTCTATAGAAATTAATTTTTATCATTTTATTAATAAAAGAGTCTTCTAACTTGTCTATTTTGGATCATTTTTAGGTAAATTCGAATTGCATGGGATTTGATGGACAGTTTAGAGGATTTTAGATGTTTTATTTTTATTTTAGTTTCCTGGTTTAGACAACTTTGGGATATCTTCCCAGATTATGTAAACAGTTTGATAACTTCCACAGGGAGGTTTTACCCTGTGGAAAAACTTATAAATACTTATTATTTTTGTAATAATGATCATCCTCATTCGTGGGAGAACAAGGATA
>ML783398.1:2137617-2159520 GCA_009831015.1 Picea engelmannii | reverse complement strand
TCCCAGATTATGTAAACAGTTTGATAACTTCCACAGGGAGGTTTTACCCTGTGGAAAAACTTATAAATACTTATTATTTTTGTAATAATGATCATCCTCATTCGTGGGAGAACAAGGATATGGAATTTTAATACAGACTGAGATAGAAATTGATGTTTTGCTACAGCTTTAGCTTTCATAATATCAATATTTTGTTTCATGTTTATGTGTATCAATTTGCATTTGGTTAATGACTACTTTAGCTATCTTAGTCTTTTGCAAATGCTATGATTTAATCAATATAATCCATATCTGATTTCTTCCAGTGTATAAAAAACATAGCAATTACTTGATTCAGTTTGTGAATGAAAGATTTCTCTTCTTCATCAATTGAATTATTAAGTATAAGTTTTTTGCATAACAGGTTTACCTAATTGCAGAGATTTATAAATCTTATAATTGTTATGATTTTTTATGTCTTGTTTGTTCTGTAAACCAACTCAAAGAGCATTGCAGCTATCGTTTACGAGAAGCTTCCGGATTATTCGGTGCGATTTTACTTCCTCCGACCAGCTTCGAAGTCATCATACACAGGACAAATCTGGAGCGTTTCCAGGTCAGTTTGTCATTTGTTTGTTTAGTGTATTTATTAGTAGTTTAGTTTAGATATAAGTTTAGTTAGATTTATAGTTAGAATTAGTATATTAGATTGTTTAATTTCAGTAAGTTTTATTTCTTGTTTATAAAATCATAAAATCAACAAAAACATCTTTCTCTATCTTAGGACAGAATATCAATGAGTTTTTCAGGTTTTATTTAAATCTGTAAATTGTAGATATTGTACATTTTGTGAATAAGTTATATTTCAGTTAGTAGTTTGATAATTAATTAGTTAAAGTTAGTATAGTAGTAATTAGTAGATTGTATATATATAGTTAGTTTAGATTAGTTTTCTCTTTGGTTTTCTTAGAACCTTAGATCAGCTAACGGAGCCGCTAAACCCGTCAGGGTGGTTCATCCCAAATGGCTTGGGTTATTATACAACCCCGGACCGGTTCCACTCTCTTAGTTGACGGACGGTCGATTTCGCCCGTCAACAAGCTCCAATCGTACAGGAAGGATTCTATCAAAAGAAGCGGGGAAAAAAGCTCCAACCCTGGTTTTTTGGACCCTACAATATCAACAAGAAGGTAGGGACTGTGGCTTATGAGCTTGAGATTCCAAAGGGCAGCATAATTCACAACGTCTTCCATGTATCATTCTTGAATAGGGCCATTGGCCAACACATCATGCCACTTGAGGTACTTCCACCCTTAGATGAAGAGGGGCAGTTGGTACTAATACTGGAGGAAATACTAGAGGTTCGGGAGAAGATAATTCAGAGGAGAAGCATCAAGGAATACTTTGTCAAGTGGAAGGATCTACCTATTAAGGATGCCACATGGGAGAGTGAACATGTGTTGCAGGAGACATGCTCAGAACTGCTTGTGGGAAAGCAATTTGTAGCAGGGGAGACTACAATGTTCCCCACCTCTTGATGAAGAGGTTTCGGAGAGACCCAATAGTCTAGTCATCGCCACTAGACTATAGTCTCATGAAGCATGGAGAAAAGTCAGTTAAGCTCAAGGTTATAATTTAAAGTTGACTTAAAAAGGTAAAGAGGTAAAAAGTAACTCACTGGAGGAATAGAGCGCTTGAGGTTGAGTTAGGAGTTGAACCTAAGGGTTAACTTAACTCAACAGAGAAACATAAAGAGGTATAAAGGAAATCCTAGGGCGCACCTCTAAGGCATCTTGGATTACTTTTCATTTGGCTATTAGGCTATTGAGCACATAGTTTTGAGGGTTTTGAGAATACAAACCCTAGAGAAAAACTCAGTGGTAAAAGATTCCACTCACCTTGTTCCAAGCTTGGTCTCGGGGATGAAATACTCCACCCACACCATTCTACATTATTCACAGGTACCATCATCCATTCAGGAGAGAAACAGGTCGTACCCTTGAGGGTTTTCCAACAAGGGGCACATCATCCCTTGGATATGAGTTCGATCCAGGTTATTGACAGGGTTTATTGATATTCTACCACCTGGGTATTTCTTGCAGGGCCTTGTCCACAGATCTGGAGTGTTTTGAGGGGGTTACTCTTGCTATATTATTATCTAGATCTCTGGGACGTTTTTGAGAGAAGGAGGGTGCAACTGTGATTCATATCTTCTCAGTTTGGAGGGGTTACACCTTAGATCTGACCCTAAGAATTCTCCTAGTAGCTTGTGGTGCCCCAATCTATCATTCTAGAGAGTTTCAGTTTATTTGGAGGCTTCCTCCAGCAGGGCCAAAATATTGAGGTTATCTTTAGGAGGGTGCAACCTTGGAGGGGTATATCATGGCATCTTGACTTGATACTTCATGGAGGGATTATACGTGCCCCGATATATCTTTCTATGGAGTTTGGTTCTATTTGGAGATATATTTCAGTTGGGCCAAAATAGTGGTCTTCTTAGCTCTGCAGCAGGACGTACCACCAAGCTAGGGGGGTTTGGACTTGACCCTGGTTATTCTTCCATTGTTCTTCATTGTATATCCAGACTTTGGAGGCTTGCATATCTTATCAGGAGCATTTTGCAACAACTCATCTATTATCTATTGGAGCCATTTGATGTTATTCCAGATCTACATCCTCTTTGTATCAGGTTCTTTCTTTTCATAATAATAAAGGTTAGATCTATGTTGTTTGGTTCCATATCTTTTGCACTAGTTAGATCTTGTATTTCCATTGAGTATATCTTCAAATATGTTCTTAATAACTGAATATAAACCCTAAGGCTGAAACTTAAGAGGCCAACCTACAAACACACACATACAAACAAGTAAATAAGTGGTTAGTTAGTGTTCCAAGCGAAAACATTGGCTTGGGAACATTACATTGGCCTTCAAGCATGAAGGTGAAGATGAGAAATTTTCCTAGTCCAAGGTGGATCATAGTCCAACAGGTACAACAATAGTGTATTTGTTGTGATTAGTCTCCAAGTGGGAGATTATTTGTTGCAGAGCCTAATTATCTTCATGATTCAGAGGTCTTGTTTCGTTCGTGTTTGGACCCGACTTCGCTGACCATAGGGGTCCAGAAGGACCTGTCAATTTCTCTAGTGGACATAGCCCACACTGGGTGAACCATGCACATAATTGTCTCTATTGTATTGTGTATCTTTTCTATTTTATTTCCGCATTTGTTTTATTTTATTTCTCTACGATCCCATTTTTCTAACAATTTCCTCTGCAGCCTACAAGAACTTCAAGAATACAAGTATATGATGAGAGGTTGTTATACTAATAACTACCCGTTAGTCTAATTAAATGTAAAGTAATTATCAATGAAACTAGTGTCCTAATCAATATATATGGAATAATTGAAAATTAACATTACAAACACACTGCTTTTCGAAGGAATGAGCTTCTTATAAATATTCAACAATTTTGCTAGTTACAATGTATACCTATCATGTAGTGGTACTGGCCTGTCAAAATGACTCTGGGTCCCTCCACTCAAGATATTTCTATAAATTTTGTTCCTAACCTCTGATTCATCGACAAACTCAAGGAGAGTATAAGAGAAAATCCTAGTCAGATTGGAAGGTGCTCAAATAAGACTGGAAACAAGGGTTTCCAGGTCAAGAACCAACATAAAATAGGAGGTATATGGGCTTACAGAAATGGTGGGTGAATCTAAATGGATGTTTTATTTCATATACAATGAATCATTACCTTTCTCTGTGGACTAATTTCTCTATTTAAGCAATCTCTAGTTGGTTAGAGACAATTGAGTATGGGTAAAAGGGGTTAGGAAACTAACCAAACCTATAACTAAACATTTAATTAGACATATATATATATATATATATATATATATATATATATATATTTAATCATTTATTAACATTTACACAACTTTCCTTGGAGAAAAACACATATACACATGCTGCATAACTGCCAGGGCATGTATAAGTTCCAAAAAGTGTTTTTTAGAAGATCACAAGGAGGTATGGGACAGATTTGCCTACAAGTAGGATAGATACTAGGTCAATAAGAGCATCAATTCTTCAATTGTGTTAGTTGACGCTATAATAGAGGTGTAGGTTTAGGCTTCTAGGAAACCCACTAGAGCCATATCCAGATTTAGACTCAAAACTAGAACCAAATCCATATGTCATAATAGAGTTTGTCCCATTGTTGCAATTACATGATTCATAACCATATCCTCTCCCACTTCTAGAATGAGATTCTCCAATGTTTCTAGAGCCTCTAGAGGAACTGGGACTGGAATTTTGACCACATGCCATAATCCCTTTCACTGTAGTGAGAGCCATTATTTTCACGGTTTATGATTCAGGACAACCCTTCATTAATATCAAAATCTTCATTCTTAACCCCCCCAAAAAAAAAATTGATGTAAACATAATCATGTCCACCTTTGTGTCATTCATTTGAATCTTGGATTTTAGCTTATGGAGCATTATTTCCTATGCTTCAAGCACACATTGGAACTTGTGGACATGACCTTGGTAGTGGGTATTAGGTTGGGGATCCTTGCAAATTTTCTTATAGTAATGCTTGATCTCTAGGATATTGTGGTGTTGATCTATGATGGGACCTCATTTGCATACTGTATAATGAAAAAAAGGAAACAATATTTGACATTATTGCATGTTTTAAAAAATTTCAAACAATATATTCAAATATAGAAGTGTTGTGTAATGTGCAACATATGAAGAATCGATGAGCAATTTGATTGACATGGTATATGGACACGCAATTTGTCAAAACTATCAAGCTACTATGTTGATCACCATCGGCCTCCCAAATCTCAACCTTTGCCACACAATAGAGGAGAACATAACTTCATTATAGATGTCACAATGTATTAACAATAGATATTAAATGCTATATAATAGTGACTTTATGAATGGCTGTGTTGAAATATGAACAAGATCACAAATTACAACTACCTAACAGATGGATGGGATCATGGATGTTGAGATGGTTTGGATTGTATTTTGCTCATCCTTTTCCATAATAAAACACCTATTATGCATAGTATGTATGTTACTTATACCTTTGATTAGATTCTAGTCCCAAAACACATATCTCTTTTTGCAATGACCCCTAGTAATTGCAACATGACAATACTATTATATAGACTTGTGTTCCATTATACTAATAATGGTGTAATCCCAAAAGTTAGAAGGGTCCTTAGGGATTAATTAAGCCTTATAATGGGTCATTGAGGTCATTAAGGTCATTTTGGGTGATAGAAGGACTATGATATATTAGGATTGATTCAAAATTAGTTCTTGTATTTTCTCTTTGAAGGGGCATAGCTAGCTTGTTAGGCTACGAATGTTGGATCATAAGACTAGTGAGGGTATTATGGGTTCATCGTAGTCCAAAACATCTCTCGTTTCCCTAGAAGCAACAATTGGTTTGGTTCATATTCATGGAACCCAAGAATTTGTGGAAATTTATTCGAAAGGTGTATCACGAGGTGATGACCCCATCATGATATCAATTTTTTTGAATCTAAATATGTTTATGCATGTAATCAGTTTAGTGTGGGCTCCATTGTGGGGTATTTTGTTGGGAGGGTTCCTCTTGAGGTAGTGATCTAAGGTTGGACCTATTGTGAACCAAATACTAAAAATAACATAAGAAACCAACCTACAAATAATGTACACTAAATATGAGCATGGAGCACAACTCCCAAAGAGATCATAATTGAGAGTTACACAATAACATCTTATTGATTAGGAGAACCTCCTCCAAATAACCCAAGTGAATTCATATATCCAAATCATATGTTCAATTCTACAATAATGACTATATTTACCTATATATATTCATATACAGAAGTGTGGGTGACACATGAATAGAACTACACCCATACTTGTATCTTGATCAAATATTTCCTCCAATATTAGTTAAATGACTAAGAGCAAGCAATGGAAATTTTGCATTGTGACCCCTAGGTTTATAATAACACTTTGGTTGTCTTATTTTCCCCATCTAATGACTGCTCAATTTTCTTGTTTATCCTAGGTTAAATTTCCTAGTGTCTTGATGCAATTTTGGCCATACTTATAATGTCAATATGCACTATTAGGGGAGTTCTATTGATCATTGTTTTACTTCAATAAAATGATCAAAGTTAAGGAGAATCCTTGGAGAATTTAGGTGTTCCCACCTTTGTTTTTATAAAAATGGTACTTCTCTTTATAAAATTAATAATTTTATTTTATTAATTAACTTAATGAAAAGGGAGAGTTCTACACAACTAAACTCCACACAATATTTAACATCAATAAGGATTCATGAGATAAATCATATATTTCTCTTAGCCACAATTTTTCCTATGAGAGGACCAGGTAGTTTCAAATGCATAAAATGAAAGGGAATGAATGATTATGATTCTAATATTTATTTTCATATCACAACATGAACATGCTTCCATGATACAAAGAAAGTAAAAGGTGCATTAAATACGATATTAAATAAGAAAGAATGCAAAGGTGACATGGATCTATTTAAAGGATTTAAAATATTTTTCCTTAGATATCATGTTATATGTAAAAGAACACATGCTAAAGGTTTATGCTTTTCCATATATGAATATTGAAGTCATACAAATTATGCATTCCTGGATTATCTTTCTATGGAGCTTTCTTTAAATCAATAATGACAAGATCCGAAAATGAAGTCATTCAAAATCAAGAGAAGTGTTTGTCATCATGAATTACCAAATAGTAATGATCTAAATAAACAATGGAATTAAAGGAATTTACCTTCAAACGCATGGATGAGGCTCTCATAGATTGGAAACACATCAACTTGGAGGGATAGAAAAGAGACCATTCAGTAGTTGGTATTCATGGTATGAAATTGTGAAGGATATTGGAGGGATATAAAAGAGACCATTCAGTAGTTGGTATTCATGGTATGAAATTGTGAAGGATAGATGAACTTAAAATGATGAGAGGGAAGAGAAGGGGAAAATTATTGGAGGTTTATACTTACAAAAAATGAGGTTGATTGTTGGAATTTGAACCATTCTCTTGTTGAAAAAAGTTGTTTAAATAAGAAAATTCCAATTCTTCCACAAGAAATTACTAAAACCTATTTGTATAAATTGCTTTCTAGTTAGGTGATTTTGGAGATTGCCTCCATAGATTCATTTTCCCATACTTTGATGTAATAATGAAGAGGGCCCATAGAAATTTGTTATTTTATTCTTAGTGAAAACATTTCACTCTCAGTGACACTAAAGCTGACATGTTATTTCCTAGCATTAGAATTAAGTTGACATGTTATTTCCTAGCATTAGAATTGTACTCCACATTGTCGATGACAATATTGGGGAGCTATTTTCATATTCTAACTTTCAGAAAACTTTTGAAGCCATCAAATTACACACCTAGGGAAATCTTAGTGACATTTAATTTTTTCTCTATTTATTCTTTGGTAGATATTTTATCATTGTGCATAAGAGAAGGGTCCTCTAAACATTTTATAGAGTCCACTTCTTTAAAAAACACATGGATTCTCCTCTACTCCAACATTCACATGTTGCAATTGATAGTTACAATATGTTAATGTTTCTATCTCGTCCTCCTTTGATTCAGTTTAGTTTGTTGTCTAATGGAAGTTTATCCCTTTGTCTCTTATGATCATTCATGTTAGTGATTTTTTTCATAAAAGTGTCTATGAAGCTTTCATTAAATATCATGTTCTTTTGGAGATTCATTTTGAAGGATTATTTCATGGAAAGAATCCTCCTAGCGAGCACAAAATATTTGTTGGCTATTTCCCATAACTAAAAACAAAAGGCCATCCTATATTTAATATTTCTAGATACAGTTTTCCTAACATCACATAGTAACTCTTGGGATCCTTTGTCTTGGAATATTTCTCAAGAATTTCTTCTAGACTATCCTTAGGTCCTTTAACAACTAGAGGTTGTGTAAATAGGGATCCCAAGTTTAATTCAACCTCCAACTTAACAATCCTCCTTTTCAACCTAATGTTTTATTCTTGTTTCTAACTTTTAGAATGATTAAGTACATTCCAGTGGCATCATGCATATTCAAGGCACAAGTGGATCCCAAATGATTAGTATCTAAAACAAAGTTTTGATCTTCCAAGAGTATTTTTTCCTTGATCCAAACCTTAGCTATTTGAAGTTTCCTAGTCATATTGTCATAGCTTCCATGGTGCATAGAGATAGAGTTATCCTCAAAGGTAGGTAACTCTTGTTACATTACTTCTTATTTTATCATCTTGTTATTTTTCAATTGCATAATTTTTTAGGAAATAAACTTATTGGATTCATCATTAATCTCCATATTGTTTACATTTTCATCAAGTATTTCAGGTTGATCCCCTTTATCATTATTTGAATGTCTCTTCCTCTTGGTAAATAGAGAAATGGTGTGTCCATTTTCCTAATTAGAATTGTTGTGATATTCCCCATCATTACCATCACCACCTTCTTCAACTATGTTTTTCTTTCCACCCCCTTAGATGAAAAATAATTACACCTCTTAGGGGGAACTGTTGGCACAGGGTCAGATCCGGGGTTCAACACTTCAACAATGCACCAACAAAACCCTAACTATCGGCCCTTTTAGAAACACCTACAAAGCAGATGAAGTCTCACTCGAGGTAGAGGTTAGGGGGGTTGTAGGACTCAAGTGTCTACAACCTAGTTGGGACATAGATCTATGATCAGAGAAAAAAGATTTAAGATATTACCTCTTTTGTTCAGATATGATTCCCTTCTTAGCATAGAGCTTCATAAGTCAAGTAGAATACTGCGCACTACAACAACAGATCTACGCAGAGAGATTTATCTTTTCTTCAGTTCTTAGCAATCACAGTTTCAAGTCCCGACAAAGGAACCATTTGTTGGCATAGGGGCATACCTGGGGTTCAATGCTTGAACAACGCACCAACAAAACCCTAACTATCGGCCCTTTCGATAGCACCTGCGAAGCAGATGAAGTCTCACCTGAGGTAGAGGCAGGGGGTTTGTAGGACTCAAGTGTCTACAACCTATTTGGGACATAGATTTGTGATCACAATACTTAACATAGCACTTAGAAATTAGCATTCATTAGTCTTTGACCCTTATTCATAGCACAAGAAAAAACCCTAATTACAGAACAATGCAGTATTCATCAAGATCTAAATATATCTAACCATTCAACACATAGAATCAAAGTATATCTAGTATTCATTCACATATAATGCACTAAGATACCACATCGGATGCATCTAACATACATAAATATTATAGCACTAAGAATAGATCACATCAATAACATATCAACCACATTTCACAAAGAAACCACAACACATGATATACGTGGTTCACCCCAGTGTGGCGATATGTCCACCAACTCTTCTTCTTCTTCTTTATTAGCTTCTTCCAATCTTCTTGCATGCACAGAGCCACAAATCCAACTCTGCATAGGATAGGATATCTACATGCACCTCACCATATCCTCCTTCCCTGAGTTAGGTCCAAGCACCAAGCCTCTACACAGTCTGTGCACAAAGTATTTTTCAATCACTTTCACTTAGCTCTACAAGTCTTAACACACAGTATGCACAAAGCTGATTACAAATACTTTCACTAAGCCACACACATCCACTACTACTTATTACATTGCTTAGATCCCTATTTATATATTACAAAAAAGGCCTAATCATGGTTAAACCAATGGGTCGAAAGCCCATACCCTTTACATAAACCCTAAAACCCAAGAAGCCCACAAAAGGGGGTGAGATCTCGCAATCTCCGCTTTGCTTGGGTGCTCCATCTTCGACCAGCCTGTTGAAGTCCCTAAAGTGGTCGAACATGACCAAGGTTCTACAAAACTTGGTTGAGGTACAATAGGAACCAAGGTATTTCTACTAGAATGAACCATGGATCCTCCTCTTCCACTAACTCCAAATTTTCCTCTCTTCCTTCCTTTTAGGATTCACTCATTGGAAACTCCATATCTCTTCTCTTCTTTGAGTATTTTCTTCTTTGACCACATATTTGATCTAAATAGGGTATGGATATCAACAAGGAGGTTTGGTTCCTTAGTATTGGCACTAGTGGTATTCATAGGAGAACGTGTCCTATCATTTTCCCTAGTGTCTATATCAATTTCCTCATTATCATTGGATCCTTCTACTTGCACCTCTACTTTAGGAAAGTAGGTTCTATTGAAGTAACATGGGTTTTGAATATTCCCTTGGGATCAAAACCCTAACATCATATTCCTTCTTCAAATAAAATGAACTAAAAAAATGGGATATCTAGGCTAAATGTGTAATTACTCTAAGAGTGAATCCCACATTGAAAGGGGCATAAATGAATTATTTCTTCTTCTTCTAGTAAAACAAAATGGGCCACTTCTCATACTTCATGCACACCTCAATTAGAAATAAATGGTCATGTACAAAATTTGAATGGAAGCAAGGATTTCCTTTGAACCCATATAGCCTAATGTAAGTATAATGTTCATCATAGGAACATTCACCCTTCCCTACGAGGACGTTTTAGGCATCCACGATCAACCACTTAGGTTCCCTCATAGTCATAATATGCTTGCACCTTCCAATGAAAGCATCATTAACTTATAAAAATGGAAAGGGTCTTTGTGTCTTGACAAGATAGGATACTAACATTGAATTGGATCTATTTCAAAATTAATGTCTCTTGTTGGAACCAACCTCTCAAATGCATTACAAAAAACCAATGCAAACACCAAGTATGAAGACATGGAAAACCTCATGGTATTCATGAAACTTTCCAATTTAGTAATAAATATCATTTGAAATGAGTTCTTCTAGTCGAATTCCATGTCCTTTTGTAATGCATAATGCATGAAATATAGATCAAAATTGGGTACCTGCACCATAGTTTGTTGCCAAATTACTCAAGTGAAAATCCTTTGCAATTGTTGATAAGGTTTAGATAGTTAATTGACCTTAATATGGCATGCCCTGGAATTGTCGATTGTTAGTTGTTAAAACCAATACTTCAAAATGTTATTTTCACCCTTCAGGTGCATCCAAGAAATAATCAGACTCAAAGATCCTAACAATGTCCATTCATTACAGAAGGTGAAGAATTCTTTTGAATGTCAAAGGAATGAAAAGCATATAGGTATTTCCTTCTTCCTTTACATTTACCAGTTTATGTTTGGCATCAAATTTCTTGGGACAATGTTGGGATACAAAATTACAACAACATATGTTGAACTCCACAACTCTAAATTTGCAACCAAGAATTGTGCACACTTATGAGGTGTTATGCAATGTATATGCAAAAATACAAAAGTCTAATATTTTTGAAAATGTAATGATGTTGTGATAAGATAAATGACCAACTATGGGAAACTCATTCTACTTCACTCCACATAGCCTAGGGTAATAGTTTTATCATCCATATCTTCCTATAGTTTTCTATAAATTGGATAGGAGTAAGACTATTTCCTAGTGAAATGAGGGTCTAACAAAATGAAAAGGCTTAGTGGAACCAATAATCACCATCCATGTACTTTGGATAAGAAAATAGATGAAACATTAACCACCATACTTATAGAGATCCACAACGTCCACATTCCAAAGAATTGATCATTACAATTCAAGAGAATAAAATCAATCATAATAAAGCATGAAAAGTACTATTGTAAATGACAGTGTTGATAATATAAACTTATTAAAAAAAATAGTATATTCTACAGGAATATGAATAAAATCACAAACAAAATAAAAATGGCAATGACATGAGGATTCCCACAACCTCCCCTTAAGTGGGCCCTACCCAAGGAATCTCTTGTAATCGTATAAAAAACTTAAGGAAATAGAAACAATATTAAAGATTTATTCCTCTATTCAGGAATGTATGCCACATATCAAGATAGTATAGAACTATTCTCCTTGAAAATAACTCGAACTAGTGTCTTATAAAAAAAAATAGAAATCAAGATGAAAAATTGGGAACCTACTTATACTAGGTTAGTCTATATAAATACTAAAATGGTTCTTGAGAACTCTAATTGACTTAATCAATCAATTGCTTGATTGATTGAGGGTTTTCTCCCTAATTGTCCCTTTACCCAATGTATTTGAGTTCTAGGAGGTTATTTTCCCTCCTCCAACTAGTTCAAATTTAAAAGCACAATGAGATTTGGAGGGATCAAGCTATTTCATGAGTTGAATGTTGTCTCCTAGTGTTAGCAGTTTGGTGGTCATCTGCATAAATGAGGAGGACAAGTTCCCTCGAATCTCTCATCCCTTATCCCTTGATTGAGATGTATTGGGTATTGAATATGGTCAATTATTCAAGGGTCATTCCCCCTCTTGTTATATGGTCACGGGATTAATTCAAAAGTCCTCATCCATTGTTGAATTAAAATTTCTTTTTACCAATCCACATTAGTCCATACAATTTAATTCACAAAATCAATTAAGAAATTATTAATACATCAAACATTTGTTATATTCTCTTGAAATTAATCCAGGAATATTCATTCAAATAAGCATGGTACATATGATCTAGTTTGACCATTAAAATGAGTTCTTACAAAATAATTAGTTTTATGAGGAAAACATATAAAAAAACATGAAAAGTGGATGTGAAATAGATGATAAACTAAGGGCCCGTGATTTCCCCCAAAATGGAGGGTTGCATGACTCTATGAAAGAAAAATAAACCTCAAAATTGGTGTTGTGCTATGCTCACTCCTCATCATCAGTGTGTTGTTACTTGCATATATATCTAAGATCATATGCCATAATGTGTGAAATTTCACTTTTTTTATGGTACCCTACTTCTTATTCCAATATGCTCTACCTTCTCTTCTCTGTCTCAATGTCTATCTATCCTATTGTTGATTGAAAATTTGGTCATATTTATTTTCTTCTTTTTGGACTAATAATAATAAAAAATTTAGAAGGAGGAATTTTTGCATCCTCATAAGTTCATGGTGTATCTCACAATCACATCTTCTTCATACACTTCATGGATTCAAAATACGAGTTTGTATGCTTAAGATATCTAGGTTTTCATCTAACCGCCAAAAGAGTGTTTTTTCCATGTGCAACAAAGCTAATTTTTCTTGGAACTGTGTCCAATTTCTTGGAACCACATTCAATTCTTGGAATTTTTTAAACCATGTCCAATTTCTTGGAACCACATATCATCTTGGAACTTCTCTTAATCTCTTGGAACTTACCTTCACTTCTCATACTTAGCCATTTTTTCCCTCTTCCACTCTACCCTCTTCTACTCTACTCTTATACTCTCATTTCACAGTTAGTCTTTTTTCCCTCTTCTACTCTACTCTCCTTCCTCACTACTCTTCTTACTCTACTCTGTATACTTAACCATTTTTCTCATTATTATTATATTCCCTTAGCCATTTATGTATCTGCATTCACATAACCTCGCGAACTACTCATATTATTTTAATAGTATTTCTCTTATCCCAAGTTTTTTGGGCACATCTCCAAGCGAAACGTGGCATCTAACTGGGTGGTGATTGGACGTGGCGTGTCAAACATGAACTACTCATTATTTTAATATTATTTATCTTATCCTAAATTTTATGGGAACATCTCCAAGAAACACGTGGTAGGTGACTGGGTGGTGATTGGATGTGGCGTGTTAGACATCTATAGGTTAACTGGGCGATGACCGGGCAACCAAAATATTACTGAGATATATATTTTTCTAAGGCACTTATTCCCCAATCAACTTCAGGCCTTATGACCACACCTCTGGGGTTTTATGTAGACTTCATCAAGTACACCCAACACATTTGTTGGCATCAATGATAACTAACTCACCATCAAACTCGATCACAACTCTGGGGTATCTCGAACACTCTAAGGGTTGACATCAATGACAACCAACTGTCCAACATGATTCTTTATGCGGCTTACTGATTAATGATAAAAAAAAAAAATCTTGATGAAGGAAATATTGGTGGAAAACATAAATCTCTATTGTTCAAGGTAAAGACAAAGGTGGATAATAAGGAAATAGGATAGGTTGATACCCCTATACACAAACTGGAATGCCTTGACCAAAAAACTAAAGGGAGGATTGATGAGCCTCAAAAGAATCTAAAGAAGAAGACTTGTCAATATTATGGAAAGGATGTACATGTGGATAAATTACGTTATAAGAAGAGAGAAAAATTAGAGAAGGGAGAATAGAGGAGAAGGTCAAGCAACTTGAAGGAGATGTGTCGGTTGTTTGTCGACCTGCTAATAATTTCACCTTCCAAGTAGGAACTTCTTAAGAGTTTCTTTATCACTTTTAGTTGATCTGGATTTATAAATGGAACGAAATGAAATATAGATGTACAATAAAACTTGACTTATATTAATAAAGAGAACCTGTTGAAACTGTAAAAATGCATACTAAAAAACATTTTTCAAATGGTGGCAGCGTATCTCTGAGAATAATGTGATGGATATGCTCATTCACAATAAGATGAGTACAATGAGGCTCCAAAGGAATTTTTAACATAAAATGTAAATGATAAAACCCTAAACATCCAAAACCCTAACCCCGAGAGATGAAACGCCAAAAGGTTTGTGGGCCCCAATGGGGGTAGTTGATACGTCAACATCCTGAGGGAGTAATTTTTGCATACAATCTTCATATGGGGCTCTCGATACACCATTGGAAAGCTATATCCAAGGAGTACATGTTTTGCTCATCCTAGCATCTCCCTTCAATTATATTTTAGGCATTGTCGAGCCCAAAAAACATCATTTAGGGCCTCAAAACGACCTCGGGAGTTTGGGACCCAAAAAACTATAAACAAACTGTCAAAATGGAAATTGTTCTTTGAGCAAGTGGAATAGGTGGGTATCCACCAATATCCACCTAGATCAATCCTCCCCCCTTAGAAATCAATGGTCTCCATTGTGTTGAGCACACCCATCAGATGGGGAAAATTTTGTTGAACTTGGCCCCGGGTGAGCTACTTTCCTTGGTGCAGCAACTGCCTTTCTCTGACAAATCGATAAAGTTGGATCTTATGATGAAAAGTGCCCTTAATCTGAGTGTCCCTAATATGATCAATGGATTCTTGTTCCATGTAATCAGGGTTGAGCTCTATCAGTTTCAACTGCTATGCAATCTCCGATGTGTCCAATAATGTTGGGAAGTATGGTCGAAGGAGGTCCACATTAAACACTGGGTCCAGGCAAAGGAAGGGGGAAATACTTAGCTCAAAATCATTGTCACCCAAAAACTTGGTGATGGTTTAAGGTCCATAGAGAAGTGGACAAATCTTCCAATGGGTTCCTATAAGGTTCTCTTTATGCAAATGCAACCAAACCTTGTCTCCTACCTGAAACATGTGTGACACTCGATGTTGATCATGGAACTATTTGTACTTAGCATTGGCTTGTTGTAAAATATCATGGAACTATTGAAAAATGTGTTGAATCCATTCAATAAACTTGGTGGCTTTTTTGTCCTCAGATTGAGCATGGAATGATTCTTCCTATGTGGATGCAAGGGGAAGTGAGACATCAATGGGACCCAATGGTTGAAACCCCAACACCACCTGAAAGGGACTATGGCAGGTCGATATATGAAGGGATCTGTAGTATCTATGTTGAAAATAGGGGAGACTCTCATCCCATGTGTGTGGATGTTTGGAGATGTACATGCACAATATATGCACGATCATTATGTTGACGACCTCTATCTGACCATTAGTTTGGGGGTGGAAGGCAGTGGATTTGGTGAGCTTGGTGTCCAACAGTGAAAAGAGGCTAGACTAGAATGTTCTTAGGAACCTGTTGTCCAAATCTAATATGATGGTTTGTGGTATCCTAAAGTGTTCCCACACCCGTTTGAAGAAGAGCTTGGTGGTGGCCTCCACTGTGATATTCTTCTTGTAGGTTGTTAGGATGGCCATATTAGAAAATCGATCAACCACCACAAAAACACAATATTTTCCCTTATTGTTTGAAGGAAGGCCCAACATGTAGTCCATTGATATGGATTCCCATGGCCTGTCAGGAGTAGGAAGAGGGATGTACAAGCCTTGCTACTTAGTGGTTGGTTTGGAAATGGTGTAGGCAATGTAGGATTTGATATACTTCTTAACGTCTTGGTGTAGTTTCGACCAATAGAAATTCTTTTGTAGTATTGTCATGGTCTTTTCCATGCCAAAATGTCATGCCATATGACTGTAGTGAGCTTCCAAAATCAGCTTTGCATGCTCTCTTGAAGGAACACAGAGGTCATCCATATGGCATAACATCCCATCTTGAAGATGAAATTCAGTGACATTCGCTCTTGTACCCAACATCTAGTAAGTGGTAGCAAAGTTAGGATCACTCTTATAGAGTTGGGGCCACTCCAATGTCTCATGGCCATAGGAGTGGAGAACCGTGGTTAAGGCTACAACTAGAGGTCGACTAAGAAAGTCATCGACATGATTGGTGCTCCCTGTCTTATATTTTATGTTGATATGGATACTGCAAGTGTGTGTACCACTTTTGATGGTGGTCATTCTAGAATTTTCCTTATGTCTGCATGAACTGCAGAGGCTTGTGATCATTGTGCATGATTTTCTCCTTCCTGAGAATATAGTGCCTCCATTGTCACCAGGATTGTATAATGGAATACATTTCTTTGTCATAGGTGGGGTGCTTATGGAAAAATTCTGATAGTGTCTCACTATGATATTCCACTGGATGACTGTGTTGAGTGAGAACTGCACCCACGACATTGTCTGAGTCATCAGTCTCATTATCAAAAGGTTTTTACAAATCATGTAAGGAGAGTATTGGTCGAGTTGAGCACAAGTGATTTTTCATATCATTGAATTATTGTTGTTGTGACTCCCCCCACACAAACTTTGCCTTGCCACCACCCTTGGTCACTTGTCTGAGGGCCCATGGAATATGGGAGAATCCCAACACGAACTTGAGATAGAATTTTGAAATTCCTAAGAAACTTCAAATCTCGGTTAGTGTGGTTGGGGTTGGCTAGTCACGAATGACTTGGATCTTCGATGGATCCATATTCATACCATGATAATCAACAATATAGCCTAGGTATTGGACCATGTTCATTTTGAAGGAATATTTTTCCAAGTTAGTATATAGCTTGTGTTGCCAAAAAGTGTGGAGGGATTCTTGAATATGCTACATGTGTTCTGCCCAATTCATGTTGAAGATGAGCATATCATCCATATATACCACCACAAAATAATTGGTGAAAGGTTTTAATATATCATCCATAAATCTCATGAAAGTTGTTGGAGCATTTTTCAAACTAAAGGGCATGACTATCCATTCGAAAATACCTTATTTGGACTTGAAATTAGTCTTCCATACATTAGTCTTCTCTATTGGGACTTGGAGGTAGCTAGACTTCAGGTCAATCTTGCTAAAAAACTTGGCTCCCTTGAGTTGGTCAAGAAGGTCGTCAATTCAGGGAATTGGGTACTGGTTCCTGACTGTGATTTTGTTTAGGGACCTATAATTAATGTCGAGTCCTCAAATCCCATATTTATTTTGCATGAGTACAATTGGGCTCCCACAAGTTGAGGATTTGGGTCGGATGTGCCCCTTTTTAAGCGAATCTTGGATATGTCACTTGATTTCCTAATTTTCCATCAGAGAGAGGCGATAGAATAGCCCATTGGGTAGAGGTGCACGGAGGGTTAGATTAATTGAATGATTGACCTGACAATGAAATGGTACCCCAGTGGATGAGGAGAAGATGTATATGTATTCTTCCATGATCTTTTCCACATTTTTATGTTGCATGGAGAGGCCTTGTGTAGAGGCCATGGTGTTACACACCAAAATGTCACACTTAAGTGTCGCACATATTTACACCTAAGTGTCGCAAGTGTCATAAAGTGTCATATGCACCTTACTAAGTGTCTTATGCACTTTGTCAATTTTTGTATGCACCTTACTAACTATTGCATGTTCTTTACTAAGTGTCGCAACTCCTTCACACCATGATAGAACATTTTTCATAATCCCTAAGTCATTTTGGAGGAAGAAACCCATCATTTGAAAGCCAGAAACATGCCTTTTACTTGGATTTTTCACCATTTTTGGAGAGTTTTGAAGGACAATGCTCCCTTGCCCATGTATAGGAAGCATTGAACCATTACCAAAAATCCCCTTCCGATGCTTAGGGAGTGTTTCCAACACTCTTTTTTTAGTTCTGAGTGAGCGTTGATGTGGTCAAAGGAGGTTGTAACTATCCCACCCTTTTATAAGCTATAGATCCAAGGTTATTCAAGTTTGTTTGGGTCAAGGATTCGAGTCACCCTACTTGGATCCATCCTAGGAAACCTCAAGAAGCCAAATCCCAACTTATGGAGTAAAATCTTCAACCATTTTAAAAAATATATCATGGTGGCTAAGCCTCTCAATTCTATATATTGAGGGAATTTCCATGGTGAAAGAGGGAGGAATCCATTGAAGTATCATCATTCTGATCTCAAGATATTAATGCAAGGCATCGATGGAGAGATTTGATAATTTGTTGCAATGTCAAAGGTTATTTTTGAGTTCTTTCTTTATTGTCTTTCCATTAACATAAACTTGGCCTATTCCCTTCAAGTTCATGTGTTCAAACATATGCTTGTTTATTTTTGTTTTAGTCAGTGTATATAGATATATTTTGTCTAAGCACATAGAGTAGAAGAAGGAGATTCCTTGTTGTCCATTGCATGTCTTGTCTTGTGCCTTATCTTGGAGATCAAGGTTAGAGGTTGGAGCAGTGAGGATGAACATCGTAAAAGGGTACACCACATTATCTTCCTTCTCATTTATATTAGTCAATATAGGTATAAATGGATGTTAGTGCCCATTTGTTTTCTTCTGTCTTTGGAACAAAGAAGGAATGTTGGTCCAAAGGGGATTTCAACCTATCCGTAGGGTGAAATTTCTCACAAAACACGTGGACATGTGGAACCCGCCAGACGCTAAGGTAAATATATAAAAACTAAGTGACACATGTCTCATCACCCTGCCACCTCGACGCCATCATGTACCAATGAAAACATGCCACATGTTGAGCGTAATGTCAACATGACCTTGTCAATTCCTTAGCCTATTATGGATTTTCGGTGAGCATAGATTGATGACTCTTCTAGCGTCGACGAAATATCAATGGAGGAGATCAATATGTAGATCGTCGTCGACAAAGCTCAAATAAAATCTCCTGACACAAGTTTTCGCAGTGCCAACAATGACATCGTCACCGGGGAAATGCAAAGGAGATGACAACATGACATGCTAGCAAGGAGATATTAGAACAAAACTCCATTTGTTGCATGGACAAGTGGAACCCACCAAAATCGCCTTGAAGTATATAAAAAATGGGAGACACGTGTCATGTTCCCCTGCTACATCAGCACCAATGTGGGCCAACAGAAATTCACCATGTGTCCAGGATAGCGTCAGCATGAAGAATTTTTCCTTATCCATTTTTTGGTTTTGTGGTCAAGAAAGATTGACGATTCTCGAGCATTCCTAGTTTCTTCGATGGATCAACAGTCGTCGTAGTTACTTATTTGGAGTCCCTTTCGAAACCAATCCTGCAACACTTCGAAGAGGCACCTACGATGGATGGTATAGATCCACTCTTGGACCTTTTTCAAGTAATATCGTTCAATGGTCCATATATTCTCCCAGGTACCCAAGCATCCTAGCTAAGTGTCACGTCATCTCACTAGCAAAGCATTGTCAGGGCCAATCAGTGAATTCCACGTGGACAAGAAGAACTCTCCAAATACATAAGTTAGCACACCAAAAATGGGCAACATGTGTCCCACTCCCTTTCCACGTAAGAACCATCATGGGTCAGTGTAAATCTGCCACATGCCCAGGGTGACATCTTCCTAATCATTTATGCCTTAGAAAAAAATTTCATTCAATAATGTCTAGATCAATGGCTCTCGGGCTTGATCAAACTTGCCCTAGTTTCTCCAGATCGACAATTGATATTATCCCTCAGAGTCCCCTCGTCAAAGTCCTATTTGAAACATATTCCCTGAAGACTCTGATGAGACACACTCGATCAATGGTCCAAATATTTTTCAGTGCGCCTCTGATCAATAGTCCAGATATGATCTATGATCTTAAGCTTCCCTAGCTAGGTGTCATGTCATCCCATTAGTAGAGAATTGTCAGAACCAGCCATAGGATTCCATGTGGACATGTGGAACCCAACAGATGCATAAGTGAATATGTCAAATGTGGGTGACACGTGTCCTACCTGGCTGCCTCATCAACACCATTGGGGAACCAATATAAGGCTACCATGTGGATCCCCTTGTTTCGGAAAAATATGGATGGTGGAGATCATTGTGGATGTTGTCGTCGGTGAAATGCCATGAACATTCCATGAAATAAGTTATCCCCTATTTCCCCAACAATGACGTAGTTAAAGAAAGGGAAGGTTCAACAGATCAACGACCCATTTCATATTGTGTTCCAAATTGATGGTTCAGTTTCAATTTTAAATATCAAGGCATTTCAGGATCATCGACCTCCATATCAACAACCCAAGTTTAATCAAGATCGATATGGAAGGCTCATATTCACTGTAAGATAGATGGCCCATTTTTTATCATGATTATTCCTTGATCTTCGATGCCTCAATCATCGATACACCAAGTGTCAGGGCTATCTTCTGATGACTCAAAGTTTTGTTTTTAAATATCAATGGTCGATATTGATCACTGAGATCGATATGAGAGGATTTTGATTCTCATGCATGTGCAGTTTTAATGTTGAGTTGTTGCAGTGAGGTAAATGATTACGAGTATATTTTTAGGGATAGGACATGATCAATATCTGGGCCTGTGAATCTCCATCTACTCTAGGATCTCAGTATAACAGAAATCCAGCAGGTGAAAGTATTTTTTACAAATTCACCAAAGGGGAAACCACTCAAGAATCAAGAATATAGAAGTGGTTTCAAGAAGAGGTTTTAGGCATGAGCATAAGAAAATGCATAGTAGGAACCCATTGTCAAGGTCAACACTTTTGGGAATTGAAGAGTTTTTGATAACCATATTTATTTGACCAGAAAACTTGAGCACAATCAATTGATAAATGCAGCAGGACACCATAGATTCATCCTCTGTGTTTAAGTTTCATTATGTAATCCTTTTATTTTGTTTCTATTCTTGTAAAGAATCTCTTCCCATTTTTTCTTTCTTGTGTCAGATATGATTTATAAATCTCAGACACCAAGCCATTCTTCGTGTTCATTATTTTTGTATGATGTCTAGTAATGACATAGAAGTGATTTCCTCTGAATGTATGACAACTTTTTGTCATTTTCTTTATGCATTTGAATTATATATAGAGGGTAGCTCCTTGAATTTGTGTGTGTGAAAATGTTAATTGTTTGAACCATGTGTTATTAATCTGTATACACCTATTAGAGATGTTGAATTCTCAATTGATCAACACATTATTCTATTTCCATAAGCTACAGGATTCATTCTCAGTAGTGCCATGTATGTTTATATTGTTTTTCTCCCAATTCATCACTTCATTCTCCTTTAAATATTGATTGTCTGAAAAACTCATAGACATATTCCTCTAATAGTTGATAGCATTCATCATCTGAGTTGAGACTATTTAAGTTCCTACAATTTCAAAAGAAAGAGAGAGAAAAAGAGAAAAACTTCCCAAATATTGCACAACTATTCTACTTCAAATTTGGCCTTAAGATTCATCCCGAGTCTTGGCCACCGGGGTGCCTCAGGATCATTCCAATAAAATCCTGGATTAAATTTCATCTGAGTAAGAGTTAAAATACTCCTGTTATGGAAAAAACATGTTTTTGTCTCCAGACTTC
>ML783398.1:2109840-2137510 GCA_009831015.1 Picea engelmannii | reverse complement strand
TATATATATATATATATATATATTCTCCTTCCCTTTCCTCCTCTTTCTCCTCTTCTCTTCCTTTTCTTTCTCCTTCTCTTCCTTTCTCTTCTTCCCTTCTTCTCTTATCATATTTCCGCCTATGATATGGATTGGGTAATTATATTATTTTTCATCTATCTCAATTATTTCAAAGTGGAAAACATTGGAGGAATCAACTTGCAGGGTCATTTTAGTGGCACGTCCTAGTTTGGAAAATTGGGGTCCATAACCTTTCAGAGCCATTTTGAGGAATTAAACAGTGTTTTTTGGGGTTCTGGTGTTCAAAACATATGCCCACCCCCTTGACGATTTTCTACACTCTGATATCTTTCCAATGGTGCATACCACGCATCAATCAAAGTTCATATGAAAAATTTATTCCTTCGGCAAGTTGACCTATCATGTTGATCACCATGGTACGTGAAGATTCCATGTCAACCCCCATTACTCATGCATATGGGGCTATTCACATGAGGGATTTCAACAATATTCTAGAAGGTTCAAAACCCTACCACAATTGAGGGTTGAGGAAGTCAAAAACCTATCCCTCGATGGCTATCTAGCTATGTTAAATACCAAGACACTAGGAGGAGAAGGAGTTCCATTATATGCTATTGTATTTTGTTCCATAGAAGAGAAGAAAAATTAGGGGGTGGGAAATTAGAGAGAATAATAGAGGGATTAATGTTTTGTATCATCCTAATAGGCCATAGGTCCCAACAAACTCCATAGAGAGTGCCTTCTATTTTGTACTTGCATTATTTCCATACCAAATAAAAGAGAGAATAGTTGCCTCACCTTTTACCTGGGGTTTCTCCCATAAGGGTTTCCCAGAGAAATATTTTTTCTATCTCGTGGATAGAATGTGATTGTACTTTACTACTCTCTATTTTCTGCATTTTATCTATTTAATTCATAACCAAAAAACAAGTAACTAAACATTCTGGAATATAAAGGAATTTGACCTTCATAGTGCATATTTTAGTTTTACTTATCAGATCTGTTGTTACAAACTGTTCCAGTGGAATATCCATGACAGTTTACATATCTTATTGGTATCATAGAGGTTTTTTATTTTGAGTATTTGTGGGAAGTTGTGGGATCCATAAATTGACTTAAATATAAGCTACAGAAACCCTAGACATAGAAGACGATTCTATTCATAATGACCCTCAAGATCCAGTAGAAGAGAGATTTGAGAGGTTGGAAGTGCAAGTTGTCAAAATCGATCGCAATATGAACCTCCTCATGGAATATATAGCAAGAAAGATTGGAGCATTCATAGATGATGGAGGCTCTAAATTAGAGATTAGATCAGAGGGGAAATTGGGAGATCATGAAGACTCGGGAAAGGAGTTGCGGAAAGAATCTAAGAAAGAGAAGTAGAGTTTGAGTGCCATGAACCCTTATAGTACCTATTCAAGGTGGAAGAGAAAGTGGAAATAAATCCATACCAAGGTGAGATCAATGCATTAAAATTGAATCGTTGGTTGCAACAACTAGAATTTTATTTTAGTGTTCATCGTATAAAGAAGAGAAGAAGATTTCATTTTCTAGATTGAAGTTAGAGGGCCATGCTTTAACTTGGTGGGAAATCCATACATGAAAACTTAGGCTGGAGGGTCATCTTCTGGTAACTAGGTGGGAGGACTACAAAAACCTCATCAATTCCCACTTCTACCCTATCAGGTATGTAGACTACCAATGGATCCAGTGGCACTACTTCAAGCAGAGGCAGGGGCAGAGTGTACAGGACTACACCATTGAGTTAAGAAGCATAGCCGTCATGATCGGTATATATCCCAAGAACTTATACATACTCATCAAGTATCTGGAGGTTTTACATAGTCATATATGAAATTAGTTTATGCTCTTCAAGATAAGAACATTGGATGATGTATGTGTACATGCACAATACCTGGAAAACATAGGCCAAAAGAAGGGGAAACCAAGTGGTTTGAAGCAAAAAGATCACCAAGAATCTTCCAAGGAGAGGAAGAAGAAGTGTAAAGGGGAAATTTTAAGAATAAAATGGTCTCTACAAATCAATGCAAATATCCCAACAGACATTGCAATCATTGCAACATTGATGGCCACACCAAGGAAAAATGTTGGAAACTACATCTAGAGCTAAACCCAAAGAACTGCAAGAAGGAAGGAAAGAAAAAGAATCTTTTAGCCACATATTCAAGTGATCAATTTGAAATTATCTCTGATGTGGATGAAAATATTGTATGAACATATGTGTAGAAGGAGGTGAATCTGAGTAGCCTTCATCCCCAGGAAGAGTAGGAGATGACCAAGCTCTTCTAGATAAAGATCCAGGTCAAGAAGACCAATATAGGTGCTATGTTTGACTCTGGTTCATACGCTAATATCATCACAACAGATCTTGTCAGGAAGATTGGATTGGAGGTTCACGATCATCCTAGCTCCTATCCATTGGGTTGGGTTAACAAGGATGTAAAGATAAAGGTAATGAAACACTGTAAGACTAAATTTCCTATAATTGTTGATTTTATTGATGAAGTGGAATCATACGTAGTACCCATTGATTTATGTGGAGTAGTGTTTGGAAGCATTTACATATATATGAGGGATGCAATATTCATGTGGAGAGCCAACCAATACTCACTTGTCAAGGATGGGAACTCCTACATCATCAATGTGCATAAAGGCAATTCAAAAATCTCATTGATAAGTGCCAACCAAGCCAAGAACTTGATTAGTTCTAGTAAGAAATATGCTTTGTTTTTCTTAAGAGAAAATCAGTCTAATGATGATTCAATGAGAGTGAAGGCATCCCTAGAGGGGGGTACTAAAGAGAAGAAACATCGGTTGGAGGAGTTTCTACAGGAATACATAGGAGTGTTCAAGAATCCTAAAGGGCTACCACCCAAGAGGGATGTGGATCATGAAAAATAGTTATTGTCAGACTCACCATTCTTGAATATTGGGATATATAGATAGTCCATTCTAGAAGCAAATGAAGTGAAGAAGCTGTTGCAAAATTTGTTGGAGCAGGGTGTGATTCGGCCAAGTAGCTCACCTTGTGGGTCACCCATCATAAGTGTTCCCAATAAGTGATCCAAAAAGGATATAGAGAAGACTAAGAACAACTCATAAATCACAGAAGCAACTCAGGATGCTCATAATGGCCTCAACAGATAGAGAAAGGGAAAATATTCAATGTTCTCAAAACTCAGTGAAAATTACATTATCATGAAGAGTGCATTGCAAGATTTCTAACAACGCAAATGACTCTTCAAAAAGAGTTAGATATCAAAAGATATTGGCGGTCAAAGTTTGGTAAACATAGCCCAATTAATAAGGGGATGAGTCAGTATCCTTACTGCTACAGTCAACATCCGTACGGATGACATTAGCATCCGTACAACACATGTTGCAGGAGTAGGAGGTGACACATGTCATGTTGATGTCAACATGACGTCAACATGGTGACGTGGAAACACTAGAGGTTGCCACATGTCACCCAGATTTGGCACTTCTAGACTGATTTGTGGACCAGTAGGATTTTTCCACATGGCAGTCTGTATGGTCTGTACACTGACATGGCATCGACATGTCATGATGAGTTAGCAGTGACATGGCATATGTACGATGATGTGGTGCTAACATGGCAGGTTGACAGAGTAGTGGATGACATCGTCGAATGGGAGGCTGCCACTTAGAAGTGGGAAAAATCCCAATGACAACCCATATCTGAAATTTGAAAAAAATAAATGATTTGGCAAGTCCGCCAAATCTGGAGGACCACACCAAATCCGACACCAATTATCGAATAAGAGATTGGATAGAACCTTTGCCAAACTAGTAGAACACGCAATATGTGTATGTGTGTGTGTGTGTGTGTGTGTGTATATATATATATATATTGTTTCAACCATAAATCTAAAAGGGGGAGGCCCACGGGTTTGACCCTAGGACCTCCTCCCTCCATAACGCCTTAATATTCATGCCATAACCAACAGGCCAATGAACCTCTCATTGTAATGACCACCCAGGAATTTACTTTTAATTTGCAGCCACTTGAGCCTAGAGGAGGAGGCGTGTGTGGTACAACCAAGCACATAATTCGAGGTGAGTACAACAAAATTAAGTGCATGTTGTAGGGGCACAAAAATCGAGACACAATTATTCTTGGGCTTGGGAGTGCCAAATTCGGATCAAGGCGCGGAGATACTAATTTTTGGGTAATTCAATGCCACGAATTCAGTGGTGCTATTTGTTTTCTGATCTGAGCATTATTTCTGTAGCTTGATTTCAGAATGAGGTATACTTATGTATTTTGCCAAATTCTTTTGTTGAGTTAATGAAAAAGCCTACCCATTTGAGAGCAGGACCCGGAGACGTAGTCCACCAGGGACGAACTTTGTTATCGAGTTTTTTTGTTCAGATTTGATGCTTATGTCTCTTCATTATTGAGATTTTACTTCTTTAATGATGCACTTTAATTTATTCTCATTTAATTTAACTATTTATAAGTCACTCGATGAAAATATCCCGTATCATGTTGGTATCAGAGCAGTCGTCTTTGACTTGAATTTTTGAGTGTGAGTTCTTACTAGGTCTAAGAATAAGTAGGGTGAAGTAACTCTAAATAGTTTCAATACCGAAGTTGGTCATGCATCCCAAAGGAATAAAATGGAAAAAGAAGACAAGTGTGATGAACAAGAGAAAAACTTCAATATGGTGTTTTATCACATGTCATAAATGGTTGAACAAATGTATGGAGATTCCGAGAAGAGGATGGAGAATAAAAGGAAGAAAAATGAAGCACATGTTGATGATGATGCTTTGGTAAACAAAGGGGCTAAAGGAGACCCTCTTGAGCCTCCATCTTCACCATCAATTTCTAGTTATTCTTCCTCTAAGCACTCTTATCATTCTCATCATTTTAGCCATAAAGCCTCTTTTAAGAAGCCATTAATAAATCTTGATGTAAAATTTTCTTTACCTATGTTTAATGGAGATGCTAATCCTGAAAAGTTAGATAATTAGATCTGACAAGTTGAAGTATATTGTCATGTTCAACACATTGATGAAGAGGAAGTTAAAGTGAAACTGGCTTCTCTTTGGTTGGAAGGCACCGCTCGCGTATGGTGGGAGAGAAAGCTTTAGGACATAAGTAAGTGTGGTAATATTCTTTCCTCATGGTCAGAATTTAAATCAGTGATAAGGAAGCAATTTCATCCATTGGGTTATTTATATAAAGCAATGATGGAATGGAAAAACTTAAGGAAAAGTAAAGGTCAAACTGTACAAAGTTTCACACAAGAATTTAGGAAGATATATCTTGCATTAAACATTCCTTTGGGTTCTTATGAAACTTTAATGAAGTATATTTGTGCACTTCACAGTTATATTTGTCATACTTTTCTCTTATTTAATCACACTAGTCTTGATGAAGTCTATGTGCAAGCCACTCACCTTGAGAATAGGGGAAATCATGTTCAAGAAGATCCCACAAAGAGACCTTCCAATGTCCCACATAAACCTTTCAAGAAGTTTAAAAGGAAGGACAAGAAGACCGCCATAGTGATGAAAGAAGGAGGAAATCCATATTGCACTCATTGCAAGAAAAGCAGTCACGATGATGAACATTGTTGGAAACTGCATCCAGAGAAGAGACCGAATCAGTTCAGTGGAAAGGGGAAGAAAAAAATCGTTGCTACAGTGCAACAAGATATTGGTTTCGATTGAGGGGACGAAGGAAAGATCACAACGGTTGGATTACAAGGTATAGATTCCCTTCATGCTAGTTCAGATTCCAATAATGAATCTCATGATGATGAACAAAAGATGAATGAATTATTTCACATAAGAGTTGTATCTAAACACACTAAAATAGATACATTATGTGATTTGGGTTCCCAAGTAAACTTAATATCTGAATCACTTTTCAAGAAGATGGGTCTTGAAATGAAACCACATCCGAAGCCTTATCCTCTTGGTTGGGTATATGATAAATCAAAACTTAATGTCACCAAACAATGTAGGATTAGATTTGTTATTGATTCAAAGTTGATTGATGAAGTGGATTTGGATGTTGTATCACTCGATATATGTGTCATAGTTTTGGGAAGTCCTTATATTTATGATAGAAAAGCAGTCTTCTTTTGTCATGAGAACAAATACCACCTTACTAAAGGAGGAGTGGAATATATTGTTAGAGATCACAACATGAGGGTAAATACAACACTTTTTAGTGCGGGGGAAATGAAGAGACTCATAAACACTAATAAGAGATATGTACTCATGGTCGTTAGAGAGAAATATGTCGAGACATTCGATGCTTTCTAAGGATGTGATCCTTATCATAAGGAATTAGTTGATATTGTATCTAAGTATGATGATATTTTTCTATAACTAGATGGATTACCTCCTAAGAGGGAAATCCAACATGAGATACATCTTCAACAAGATTCTCCTCTTCCTAATGGGGGCATGTACAGGATCTCAGTTGTGGAGATGAAAGAGATCAAGAAGTAGATACAGATCTTATTGGATGAAGGGGTCATCAGGCCCAGTTCATCTCCTTGTGGTTCTTTGATCGTGATGGTTCCAAAGAAAGATGGCATATGGAGAATGTGTGTCAATTGTTGATACCCTCTTCCTCGTATATATGATTTACTTGATCAATTAAAGAATGTTTTTTATTTAACTAAGTTGGATTTGCGCAATGGATACCATCAAATCACGGTTGTAAAACATGATGCATGGAAAACTGCCTTTAAAACCAAACATGGATTTTTTGAGTGGTTAGTGATGTCGTTTGGGATTTGTAATGCTCTGAAAACTTTCATGTGTGTGATGAATGATATATTTAGGCATTTACTATAAGATTTTGTGATTCTATATTTAGATAACATTCTTATTTTTAGAGGGACTTGGGATGAACATGTGAGGCATGTAAAGAAAGTATTGGATACTTTGCAAAGGGAAAAGTTGTATGTAAAATTGTCTAAATGTGAATTTGGAAAAACCGCACTTGTATACTTAGGCCATATAGTAGGCGGAGGACAATTAAAAATTGATCCTTCCAAAATTGATGTAATTGTAAATTGGCCTGAGCCAAAAAGTGTAACTGAGATCCGGAGCTTGTTAGGTGCAGTCCAGTATTGGAGGAGGTTCATTTCAATCTTCTCCTTTATAACAGCTCATTTGCATGCCTTGACTAGTGTGAATAACACTTTTCATTGGGAAGGAAAGAAACACAAATCTTTCGACACTTTGAAGGAGAAGATCAGTTCCACACCAGTATTAGCATTGTCGAATATTCAACATCCTTTTGAGATCAAGATAGATGTTAGTGGATACGCCATGGGTGCACTATTGATGCAATATTATAAGCCTATCTGTTACCACTTTGAAACTTTTAATCAATATCTCGTTAATTATCCTACATATGATAAAGAGTTGTATGCATTAGTTCAAAGAATAAATAAATGGAAGCACTAATTTTTGGGGAAGGAAACAATCATACATACAGATCACCAACCCTTACAGTATCTCAAAGCACAAACCAAGCTGCAACAATCTTGACACTACAGATGGATGGGTTTTCTACAACAATTTCATTTGGTAATCAAGTACAAAAATGGTACAAGTAACAAGGTAGTTGATATGATTTCTATACCTCCTATTGTTTCTTCTATTATTTTGAAGAATACTTCTTTATCTCATGATAGCTATGTGGAACAATATTCCATTGATGAAGATTTTAAAGAAGTATATGAGAAGTTAACTCATGGTGCACAGGTAGAGAACTATTTTTTGTAGGGAAAACTATTGCACCATCTTGGAAAGCTATGTATTCGCACATGTGAACGAGTCCATGTAATAAGAGAAGCTCACCCTTCTCTTGTGTCTGGGCCTTTTGGGGTAGCAAAAACTATGGCTCATTTGCAAAGTTTTTGTTACTATCCTCAAATGAAAGAAATTGAAACTAAATATGTAAATGCATGTGTTATGTGTTCTACCTGTAATCCCACTAATAGAAAACTGGAGCTATACTCACCACTTCATGTTCCATCGTGTTAGTCCCTAAAATTTCACTTGATTGTGAGAGGGAAATTTAGGGCATCATCAGGTTATTTCAATAGTATTTTAAGGGTTTTATGAATTGCTTTTTTTAGGATGGTTGAAATATGGTTCAAGGGTTCAAGGTAAACACAAAACTAAAAATAAAGGCAGAAGATATCCCATTGATTTAGTAAAATGTAATCACATTAATAGATCAGACAAATAAGGAGAATAAAGAAAGGAAATATGAGAGCATTCAATTTGTCAACCCCATATAGATTTATTATTTCAAAATATAATTTAGAAACAAGAACATGTATTGGAAGGAAAATATTGATAATAAACAATAACAGTAAAGTGTTCATTGTGTTACTTAAGATCAAGAAATCAATGCATTGCAACGGAAAAATGAATTCAAGTAAGAAAAGAAATAGAACATGGAATGAAAGAAAATTTTACCATCCACGTGCCTTTTCCATTTAGTATCAATGTGGAATAAAACTGTCTTACAATGATATTCAAAAATAGGTCCCTGAAATCCCAACTTGTCGACCCCCATACAATCTTCCTTCTGTCTATTTAAAGTACACAGAGTATAACTACAGATCCTATTTTCTATTATTTAGCTTGTAATAGGATCTATTCAATGCCTATCTTCTAGGAAAATCAACTCAAATGAGCACTTACAATGCCAATATAGTAGAAATCTCCACAACCTAACCAAAATATCCTTTACAACAACTTGGAAAATACCACAAAATTTGGAATCATATCTTATTGAGTTGTTCCATTCAAAATATCAAAATGTCATTTGATCAAAATATAGAAATTGAACTATTCATCTTTTACTCCCTACGTAATAGCATCAAAACATTCAAAACTACAATAAAGAAATTCATAAACTATCATGGTATAATCACTACACTAGATTTGGTGTTTCTCTACTTCATTTTGGTTGTTAGCACAATATTATTCCAATATAACCTGAAATTGGATTCCCGTAGCCCCTTAAGTTGTGTTTTTCATTCTTTTATTTTCTCTTTGAAATCATGTATCTTCTCTTGTTGTCTGGCATTCCATTGCTCCACCTAATATTTCTCTTTATTTAATTGTTTTACCATACCCTGTAACTCCTTAATCTTTTCTTTTCATTTCTAACTTTAACTTTAAAATATGGATATTCCTCTACAAGTGCAGGTATATTCAGGTCTATAGCAACTTGACGTTTTCTTAATTTGATCCTATATATTTAAGATAATCTAGAGCTATGATATTCATCTTCAGTGCTATCAGAATCCCTAGTATCTGGAAAGTCTGGAATCTTATATGGTTATGTAAAAGGATCATCTTTGTCATCAGAAAATAAACATGTACCCCTAAACATGGATTCAGATTTTGAAGTTGATCTAGTGGTTTCTGTTGTCATAGGTCTCCTGGAGTATTGAGCAACTTGTTTTCCCTTTTCTTGTTTCTTCCTCAAGTTTTAAGATTCTTTATCAGTCCTGTGAAAAGAAGGTGTCTCTGCATGTTTCTTGATGCATGTTTTGGAGTCTTCTGAATTATCCTCTATAATTATAAGATTCTCCTTTTTAATGGATGGATCAAACATGGCCTTTTAATTTAATCTAAATTTATTGACATCTTTGGTGGAGTTTCGTCTACGGAACATAGGCACAGGTGTTGGCTTTTTTCTCTATTTTTTTTCCCTTTGTACTCTTCTTACTTTTAGATTTTTGTTTCTGCTTGACTGGGGACTGAAATGGGTTCATAGTATAATCCTCATCCTTATCAATTTCCATATTTATCTCTAGATTAAGAAATATGTCAATGTCTTCATCTGGTTCAGATTTATTACCTCGACTAGTGGTAGCTTCCTCATGCTCTTTACCTACAAGAAAATATTCAAGGGTTTGTTGAGTTTGCAACTTCCTCTTTCTATCCCAAGTTACCCTAACTGCAGGTGATTCTTCTTTAATTAGGAACTCAGTGTCTTTACCCGTCTATTTCTATTGGGTTGATTTCTTCCCTTTGACATTTTTTGATTTAGCTGACTATGAATCATTTCTTAAAGACTGGATTAGCCAATCCTTGGTTCTTTGGACTTCATTTAAAGAGGATATTACCAATGTCTTAATTAATCCCTGGTGAAAGAGACTGCCTTTAGCTGTGGCAGGATGGGACTGCACCCTCTTGGAAATTTTAGATAAATTCTTATGTAGGAAGTAGCGTAAATTAAGAGGATAATAACCATTAATGTGAATTAGCAGTCTGATATGGTAAATATAAACAAATGAAAACCTACCCTCAGATGTAATATACCTGTGGATGATCAACAAAGAAGTATGTCATTCCTTCTTTAGCCAGTTATGTGGTATTCCCTTTTTCTAGTTAGGGTTTTGTTTCTCTGGGATTAAAAATTGATTCACAAATTCCATAACCACATTATCCTTCTTCCACCACCTTTTCCCGCCAACTGGTAATATACAGGGTTTATCAATTGAGTGTTGAGTCACCAACATCAGTAATTTTCCAACTATAGCTTCAAAGCCATCAAAATTTTGTGCGAAAACCATTGAAATATGTTCATCGTGCCCCTGGAAGGTTGGGAAAAAGTCAAACCAACCCACATCTTTAAACCTCTGTGCCATTTGGGGGTATGCTTCAAGTAATTTTGTGCCCTAAGGTTCCAGTCTGATAATATGGACGCTCTTCTTTGGTGCCATGCTGCTAATATGGTCTTGTAAATAGATCTGCGATGATTGAGGTTTTGAATTCTCAGTTCTCGTGGGATGTTAAAAATTAAGAATCACTTCTTCCTTCAATATGATCTTTGCACAAAATAGCTGACACACTAAAATAGAAGGTGATGGTTATGTTAATGATATCAAAGCATGTTTGATTTGATGTAGGTATGGTAGGTACAACTCAATCCCTCATATGTAGTTGTTATACTTGCAGTATCAACCCGAGAAAAGATCATGGAGAGGCATGTAGATCCTCTAATCACGATTTGAGAAATTATGATGTGATCAGGGTAGGATGGCACATGTAAAAATATGATTATTCCTAGTGCTATTCCTGTAGCACCATTCGTGACTTGGCAAAAAATTCAAAAATGAATAGACAAGTGATGTGACAAGATTTATCATATCAAATCCTAAACCTTTAAAAACTTCAAAAAATCATTTAAAAGTGCAATAAAAATGGAAAAATGACCATTTAAACGAAGCGGTAAAAATCAAGTTTTAGGGAACAAAGCATAAGCAGGGAGGATCAAGGATTAGGGACACTCACTTAATCAAAAAAAAAGTTAGAGACTAACGTTGGCTCCTTCTGGGGATAAAGTTTCATGAGGAAACTTTAAGATCTATAGACCAATGCCTTTATATCCTTCTGATTCTCTGATTTCCCTGTTCTGTCACCCTTTATTTAAAACACAAACTGTAATAAAACAATTCCATTCGGTATATGGAGTCTTTATTTGAGTTCAAAAGAAAACCTATTGTACAGACTAAAACTTTTGATAAATCTTAAAGAAAGTAATGTTTCAGGAATCTCCCATTTACTGGGCCTCCAAAAATATTAGTGTCATCTATATTATGTAATAGAAAAGTATTTTTATTCATGACCTTGGATATTTTGAAAGGACCATACCATAATTTATCAAACTTACCATGTTTAGCTTTGTCCTCTCTTCTAGCATCCCATCTCAATACAAGATATCCCTCTTTGAAAATATATTTCTTGGTTCCCTTATCAAACGTGGCTTTGACTTTTCTCTGATGAACAACAACTTTCTAATCCATCTCTTCTCTAGCCTGTTGAACTTCTATCATCTGGTAAAATCTCCTTTGGATATCATTGGGTTCTTCTAGCTCCTCTTGCAGAAATTTAAGAACGGGTAAACCCAATTGAGTTGGAAAAATAACCTCTATTACATACACCATTTGGAAAGGGGAAGTTCCAATAGATTTCTTATTGCTGATCCGATTATCCCATAGGAAAAATTTTAACTTGGAATCCCATGACCTTTTGTTTTCTTCAAATAGTTTTTTGATAATCCTTATGAAGCTCTTATTGGACGATTCTGCTAACCCATTTCATTGGGGATAGTAAGGAGTGGGGTGGACCAATTTGATATTATACTTATTGAAAAAATAAATCATGGAGTTTGATTTGAAAGCTTGAGAATTGCCAGTAACTAGCTTCTTAGGACAACCAAATCTAGAAAAAATATGTCCTTCAAGAAATTCCATGATTACCTTGTCTATTGCATTTTGAGTTGGAATTGCTTCAATCCACTTAGTAAAGTAATCTGTGGCTGTAAGTATCCACTTATGTTGTCCATAATATGAAGGATTGATTTCCCGAATGAAGTCTAAGCCCCACTGTTGAAATGGTCCATGAGAAATAATGGGTTTTAAAGGCAGAGACACAAGTTTATGATTTCCTGCAAACTTTTGACATGGTTCACATGCCCTAACCTAAGAAAATATGTCTGAAAACATTACTAGCCAATAATATCCTGCTCTTAGAATATTGAATGTAGTAGCCTTCCAATGGTGATGACCTCCACAAACACCATGATGTAAATCACAAAAAAATCGTTTTGCCTCTTCTTCATTAACACGCCTCAACAAAATCCCATTAGGATCTTTCCTGAACAAGATTTGATCAATAATGCAATATTTCACTGATTTCAATTTAAGTGATCTGAACTTTGATTTATCCAATTCAGGAGGAGATTGAAGATTTAATAGAAAAAATACAATATCTTTGTACCATGGTGAAGAAGAATATTTGTTGTTTACCAGTGAGCCAGTTTCCTCAATCTGAAATGAAGAATTCTGTGATTTGCTTGAGAAATCATACAATCCAATTGCTTTGCAATTTGACTCTGTCATTAATTTGGCAAGGCCTTTTCCTTTTATCAACTGAGTGGGATTTATGGTCAGATTGTATTCCAGAATTTTTGTTATACATTTTCCTCTCCTCCCTTCACAATCAGGTTGAACAATATTTCTTTAACTACACTATTTGGAACATATGCAGTGATCTCAGATTGTAGAACATATACCCTAAAATATTTTAAATCCTTCACCAGATCATATTCCTTCTTCTCTATAATATCATATTTCAATTCAGATCCTCTGAGATCCTTTTTGAAAAGGAGATAGGTTTCTCATACCCCTAATCATTTCTTTGTAAAAGAACAACAACTATGGTGTCTTCAGAAGCAAATGAAAAATCATGAATTCCTTGGAGTAATTAGGGCTGATGAGAATAGGGGCCTGAACAAGAGCCTTCTTAATCTTCTCAAATTATTCTTTATCTTTTGGTATCCACTTGATTCCTGCATCGTTTTTTAACATATTAGTAATGTACTTGATGATTTCTACAAAATTTGGTATAAATATCCTTAAAAAAATAATTTTACCTATGAAGTATTGGATACACTTCTTGTTTCTTGGAATGTCTATATGTTGAATAGATTTTACTCTTTCAGGATCTGTCTTGATTCCTTCTAGTGAATGAATATGTCCTAAAAAAATTCCTTCCTCCATGGAAAAATGAGATTTTTTAGGGTTTAATGATATACCATACCTCCTGCATTTTTCAAATGTCTGCTTCAAATGATGCAAGTGTTCTTCATCAGAAGTTGAAAATATGGTGATGTCGTCAAGATAAATAACCATAAACCTGTCTTTCTCACCAATAAATGAAATATTCATAGCCCTTTGAAAGGTTGCTCCTACATTCATCAATCCAAAAGGCATATTTTCATACATGAAATGTCCCCAGGAAGTGGTAAAAGTTATTTTCTTCTTATATTCTTCCATTACTGATATTTGATTATACCCTGAATAACCATCAAGCATAGAAATCTTCTTTTCCCCTACTACTCTTTGTAAAATATGATCCATTTTTGGTAATGGATAATTGTCTTTTAAAGAACATTTGTTGAAATTCCTAAAGTCCACACAAAGCCTTATCTCTCCACTCTTTTTCCTGACAGGTACTAAATTAGATACCCACTCTGAGTATCTCAGTGGCATTGTAATTTTGGCATACAATAACCTTTTCAGTTATTTCTCTATTATGGGTAACAACAATGGATTAAATTTCCTAGACTTCTTCTTAAAATGTTTTGATCTAGACTTTAGAGGAATCTTGTGCTGCATAATATCTGTATCAAAAACCTTTAGGTCTTCATAATACCAGGAAAATACATCTGAATATTGTTTCATCAAATTTACATATTTGTCTCTCTGTTTTGCCAACATTTTTCTAGATAATTTCACCATCTTGAAATTTAGATCTAAACTAATATCATTGTCTATCACAACGATCTCTTATGTCTGAATAACAGATTTTCCGAAAACATCGGTGTGGTCAAATAATATCTCAAGTGGAACCAAACCTTTAGGCAGATGATTTGTTTTATTTTCAATGACTTTGTGCCCAACAACACTGTCTCGAAGAACATTTGTAGCATGTACCCCCATATCATCATTCTCCTTATCCTGATCTATTGAAATATTGGAAAACTCATCAATGGTCTTTAAGAATTTTTGAATTTCCTGATCATCCTTATAAACTTTCCAATTTTTAATGTTATCTGGTATTGAGGGTCTGTGTCTAACCTCAATATCAAATTTTAAGTTAGAAAAAATTGGAGTCTTAAAGTTATTGGTTGCAAATGCTAAAGAGTCAACCTACTGATTCAAATTCTTGTGCACAAAAGTAATGTTGAATGCCAATAAAAACTTATCCACATAATCCCACACCTCATTCCTATATTGCTTTAACCTCTATTGTTTGGTCTAATAAATGTTTTTTAACTGATGGATAATAAGTTTTGAATCTCCAAAAACAAAAAGTTTATCTATACCCATATCTTTAGCAACTTTCAACCCTAAAAACAAAGCTTCATATTCATTGATGTTGTTGGTTGTATCAAATTCTAGTTTATATGACATAGGAACGACTTATTTGGTAGGGTAAATGAAAACAATCCCAGCCCCAAAACATTATTTTGAGAAAGCCCCATCAAAATACATTTTCTAGACAAAATTTTATGCACTGTATTCAACTGTAAGTGTTACTTTCCTGACTAATGTTTCAGCCATATGATCACCAATGTGAAAAATAGAAGAACCAAGTTCATATTCTACATCATATATGGAATGATTAATAGGGTTTTCATGATCACTTACAAAATAAGCCAACCTTACTTCCATATAAAAGCTTCGATGTTCTCCACCAAACACAGGTATGGTAGCATAATTGAGATCCATTTGTAATGTGCCTCCTACTTTATTATCCCATGACATTGATAGAAGCATTCGAACTTTTGGAGGTATTTCAGCCACAATAACATCCAATACCACACTTTTCATTGGTAACTGAGATAAAGTAACAACCATGTCCTTAATGACTCCTAGACATTTAACTTTTATGGAGTCAAATGAATATAGGTCTAGGTAGGGTTTAGTGATGTCTAAACCTAATTCATCCATCACCACTTTTGGCATGACATTGTGTGAAGCCGCTGAATCCATTAAACAATTATGCAATATTTTGTCATGAATTTTCATAGATATATAGAAAGGAGGAGAAGCATCAATCATGTCTTCAATATGAGGTCCAATGGTTATAGCAGGATTTTCATCTGAAAAGGTTGATAGTATCTGAAAAGGTGACTTGAGTAGGGGGCTGCAATTCCTTAAGAAGATACTTCCTAAAAGGCTATGTTTTAATTAATTCTATCAAAGTTATGGGGCTTTTAATCTTGTTAATTTCATGGTCCAAGGTTAAAGAAGAAAAAACCTTTTTGTTTCCTTTAACTCTGTAGTACTAACCTTGACAAGTTTCTTTATTTGTTGACCAATTTGAATCCTAGGACTTTCTTTATTGACTCCTTATTTTACTGGAGCACTAGCCTTCTTTGTTGAAACAAGTATATCCACCCTAGGTGTATTTGGTCTCGATCTAATATCATACCTCTTTCTTTTAGGTTCTTTCTAGATAACTTCATTAGCATCCCCTTCTTCAAACTGATTTAATATCAAAGCATATTCATAATATTGTTGTGTCAAACAAGTAGGAGATGATTCTGAATCATTTAAATGCACTATAGGGTCATCTTCAGTATCATCTATTTCTTCAACCTCTTCTACTGCATTATCTTGGAAAGGAGGAAAAACTTTTTGATCTTCTTGATTCCTCCTTTCTCTTGGTAATATTTGAGGTACATTATTGGGTCTCCTAAACTGGTTAGGGTTTATTTATCCACCTTCCCATGTAGTTTTGTTGGGATGTTTTTGTTCCATTTTCAACCTAGCCATCTCAGATGTCAAGGTTTTCAACATTTTGGCCATTTCATCCATCTTAGAATCAGATGCTGTATGACAAGAAGAAGGAAACTCTTCTTTTTCTTTTTTCCTGTCTCTATCACCCCTGAACTTTAACTTGTGTGCTACTAGTATGTTGGATTCTACCTCAATAGATGTTACAGGAAAATCCCCCTACAAACAAGTGGATTTCCTCTTGAACCATAAATCTCTAAGATCAAGACAGAAAGGTGTTAACTTTGGTCACTGGCATCCTTTTAAACCTAGATAAGACAATAAAATAGAGAAAAGGAAGAAGATGTACCTTTTTACGATGTTTTCCCTCGACCAGTTCCAAGTTGAGCCTTGATCCCCAAGCTCTTCAACAATTCCTGCAATCTAATAACAACAAATACAAAACAACTTTCTATTCTACCATGATTAATTCAAAACTATATCTATGTATCAAAGACAAGTTCATGTAGGCATACACACCCTTGAAAGAAACAAGCCAAGCACATGTATTAATGAGAACTCGATAGCAATACTTACAGACCTTTGATGAAGTTACAATAGCCTCTTCCAGCTCTCCTTATCCAGTCCCTTGCTCAAATAATCCACAATAAAAATTACTGTGCTTCATTGATTATCTCCCTTATGAGATCATAAGTTTGATGCCTTCAATGTCTCCACAATACCACTTCTCATGACATCATAAGTTTGGTATCTCTAAAAATCCATCTATTTCACCATGAGAAGGCCTCCTTATATAAGCTTGGAGAGACCCAACCACCTTAGATATTCTTGGGATAGGTTTAGGATCCTTCTCCATCAGTTGTGGATATTCCTTAGGATCCATCCTTGACCTCATATTTGAATCCAACCAACTCCAGAGATGAGGGGGATTTTTCCCTGATTTTCCTCAATAGCCCAAGATTTCCTCAAACAACCCAGCACTCCCCTAGAATGGGGCATAGATTTTTGCAATTCTCCCCAAAAGGAGGGCAAGGAGCATTGGCACTCCTTGAAAGTGGGTAGGGGAGCGCTACCCAAAATTTCCTCAAAAAAGCCCAGCGCTCCCCCAGAAGGGTGCACAGCGTGCTGGAACGCTCCTCCAAAGAAGGTCAAGGAGCAATGGCACTCCCTGATAGTGGATAGGGGAGCGTTATCCTTCAAAATTCAATTTTAAGTGGTTTTTTCCATGGAAAAATATTTGTACTCTTCATCAAATGATTTATTCTTCTTTAACTAGTCTCTGAGGGTGTCTTTGAAGTGTCCTTGTGATGTTGTTCAAGACACAACATGGGAAAGATGATTGTATGATGTCTACGACACTTGCGACACTTATGGATAAAATGCGACACTTATGACACTTGTAATGATGACAATAGGTCATCATTGAAATGAATAATTTTGATGTGTAATAGATTTCCCCCCAAAGTGAGAAGTTAGAAGACAGAAACTGATGACTGAAGTACTTTGTAGACTTTTTTGAGCAAGGGTATGGACTTGGAGAACTTGGTAGAAGCTACACACAACCATAAAACAAATATTATGACATGTTTCAAACCCAAGGAAGGCATACCTATCCTTGAGTGATAAATACTTGCAAGGTATGGTCGCCATAAGATACACAGGGGATCCATAATTATATTAACAAAGAGTATAGCCACCAAAGATATAATGTGGATATATACTTCCATGACACGAACTGATCATAGCCACGAAAAATACACAGTGGATCTACAAAACGACAAGACATATCCACAGACCAATACAAAGTGGATCTATGTGATAGTATATGTGTCAATATTCAAGAGAAACATCATCGCAACCTGGGTAAAGTACATATCAGATTGATCACTCAACCCAGGGTCTTCTTACCAATCCCGATACAGTACGAGTATAACAATGTGAATAGATGTCATGATGTCGAACATGGCAGAAACCACTTGCTTACCAGTCAATGAGCTAAACCGTTAACAAGTGCGAGGGAAATAACCATTGATGTCAATGATTCCTAAGGTACCCTAGTGAATTCCAGTGAATGTGAATAGATGAGCTGAAGTCGAACATTCCTAGAATCATCTGATCATAGGTCAATGATGTAAACCGACTGCCGGAAGCGAGGAGGCCTGTCATTGAGGCATGTAGGTCCCAATGTACTAATTGGTTTCTAACTCAAATTCTCAGATAATGTGTTGAAGTCGATAGGAACAGACTCGTCGAAGGAGGGCCTTGTTGTATCCCTCATCAATGACATGAAACTAACATAGAGATGTAAATTGGTGGATCAAATGAATAAGGACTGACATGGGTATTGAAACAGGAAATTTGTGATGGTTGACTCTCGAGGAAGATACTTCCTTTGAACACTGAGGCGCAACAGCAGAAACACAACATGGACCAAAACATGATGATGTAGTGGATACTGTGACTTTCGTCAGGTGACCCAAAGGAGTAAACAAACTCAGAGGATTGGTTCAGTGTAGAGGTTTAGTGGATCAAAATGTATGGAAATACAAATTATTGTGTTCAAGGCGGACCGTAAGAGTGACCTGTAATGTTCCCAAAAACTTCTTGTCTTGCATCCTTCAAATTTTCCCCCCATCTAGATAGACACGTACCTATTTTTTATTTAACGAGCTTGAGGAGGATAACACATGCTCGATATAACTCACCTTCAGTAATTCCCTATTCCTTTATTTAATGAACTGGAAGAAGTAAGGGTTCAGTCCCGTATGGGCCCTTCAATGTATGATTTTTTAACGAGTCCAGAGAAGGTAAAATCAGTGATTTTTCATGTTTAAAGAGTTTGAAAAGAACTTAAAGACGACTCCAGTGTTGTCTGTTTTTGTAATGTTAGTCTCGCGAGGCCAAAAAAGAGTTAAATTATCACTCAAAAGATGTCCTTTCAAACCTTTTAACGAGTGTGAAAAGAATCAAGATCACTCGGTAATCTTTTCATGTTTAGAGAGTCTAAAAAGAGCTTAAAGGAGACTACAGGGGGTTCCTTTTTCGTATGTCCATATGAGTCCAAAAAAGAGATAAAAGTTTACTCGGTTGCGTTCTCATGTTTTTTCGAGTGTGAGAAGAAACTAAGACCATGCTCATTATTGGTTTCATTTTTAAACAAGCTTGAAACAAAATTAAACAATGCTTGTAAATTCCCAACGTAAATTCCAAAGTTTGGGATACCCATGGATGGTTGGTACTCTGCCCCCAGCTTGAAAATATAGTAGCTTAACTCCAGAATGATAATCGAAGGTTGGAGACATGCCTCCCAAGATTCAATTCATTCATTGACTTTGAGGTTGTCACCAATTTCTATACTAGATGGAGAAAAAGGATATAGGTGGATGAAATGAAGGTTCAAAATCGAGACCCAACGAAAGACTCAACTTGGTATGAGAGGTGATTGTTTCATTTTTTAACAAGCATGACACAGGAAAAGAACTATGCTCAAGGCTCTAGGTTCAATCCCCAGATTTTTGTTTCATTTTTTAACGAGCTTTTTACAGAGAGGAAAACTATTCTCGTAGCCTCTATTTCATTTTTTAACGATCTTGCCATAGAGAGGAAAACTGTGCTTAGGACTTCTGTTTCATTTTTTAGTGAGCTTGCTACAGAGAAGAGAAACTATTTTTGTGACTTTTGTTTCATTTTTTAACAATATTTCCACAGAGAAGAGAAACTATGCTCATGACCTCTTCTTGATTAGGGCTTCCAAGAGGATAATGCTCTGGAAGGAAACCATGTCAAGGGAAAAAACTCGATCATGGCTTCCAAGAGATCTCCACTGGATGGAAGAAAAATGCTCTGGAAGGAACACATTTCGAGGGTCGCATCAAGGGTAAGGAGATCAGGCTCCAATATCCCTACCGAAGACATAACCATGTCAACTGCCAGATCTAAGTCATACGAATTTGAAGTCATGGGAGACAATGCCACATAATTGACCTGTGGCAGGGGTGATACCGACTACATATAAGAACCGTGTAGGGAGGTCATTGGTTTGATGGTCATGTTAGGGACAATAAATGAAAGTTGATCAATAGTCACCATTCTTCCATCATGCGGGAAAGATATCACATGAAAAAGAGTGGACACAATATCTTTCATGGCATAGACATAATCTCTCCCAATGAGTAAATCGAAATCCAAGGGGTCTTGGACTACCATAACATCAATAAAGATAGTTTTTCCTCCCAAAGTTATGGGAAATTCGGGAAGGATCCCTAAAGGGTGATTGGTTCTTCTGTTAAAAGTGAACAGATTCTGGGTAACTGGCATAAGCTGAGGATAACCCAAAGATTTCCAACCAATAGAGGACAAAATACTAACGAACGAACCTTCATCTATCAGTGTATGAGGAACGGCCTGATCACAAACATGTATTGTAATATTGAAAGGAATGTGAGAGGGACGACAAGGTCCAGTTAGCACACCCCAATCAAAGAGGAGGGCCTCATTATTTGGAGGGGGCTTTGTGGGAGAAGATGAAATTTCCCCTAACACGGTAGATTATGTATCAACGAGAAAAATGTGGGAAGAATCGAGCTTACTCTCTAGCAGGAGAGTAGGATTGATTGATAACGACATTGTTGGTGCGAATTTGATCAGACTAGGGTCCTTCTTAGGTTACCAACAAAAGGTATCGTGTACTCTAGAGCGCTGGCATTTTCATCTCCTCCGAAGAGAATAAGTCTCACCCGAAGCGCTGCTGAGAAAGATAGATAGGGAAGGGTAGGGAGAAGACTAAAGGGGATCCATAGAGCAGTTAGAACTCACTCATGTTCTTGCACAAAAGACATTATCATATCTGGAACATCTAAATGCAAGAGTTGAACCTACTTACGATGCAAGAAACCCTCTAAACATTGAACCATTAATTATAACTCATAAGTCATAAAGAAACACTGTAATGCATAAGTAACATACAAAGATACATCATATTTGAAATTTAGTCTTGCTTCCTATTATCTCCAGGATCTTTCCTTCATTACAAACTCAGAGTTACAAGAAAGGCTCAGTACAGACTCTAGGTTTTGAACTCATATCTCAAAGCTCCATCTCTCCAACTGACAGTTGTAATTCATTATAGACTCATCCTTTTCTTCCCTCGACCTACAACAAGAGCCAACACTAATCCCAAAACTTGGGTGACTCTGATCAATAGGAATAAACCTGAACCTAATCAACCAGCGATGAATGAGGTATCAACTAATGAGTGCTTCTGTCAATAGATGAACCCTTTTACAATTATATTCAGCCCTATATATAGCTAGGTTGTTTCTTCCTTCTCGGCTTGCATGCTCTCTTATTCTATTGCAACCATTTATTGCTTAGCTGGCTTTTGCAACTGCTTTTTGTTACTCCTTCTCCCAACTTCTGATGAAGTTTGCATAACTCATGCTTAGCCAAAACTTGTGCAATTATTTCCCAAAAACGAAGGGCCCAACAGGCTCCGACCCCAATCCTTGACTCATCCTTGAGTCAAGTGCTTGGTTATTTCACATCCCCCAAGAGAATCTATTGTTTTCCCTTGTCTATTTTTTCCTCTTCTTTGATCTCTTTTGTTTGTGCCTTTTCTTCCTTTACCTCCTCAAACGAAGGGCCCAATTCTGGTACTAACTCTAAGGCTCGATCCTTTACTCCTTGAAAGATTTCAACTTTGTCCTACCATTTTTGGGCGAGGAGTGATGCCTCTGCAAGAAACTGTTGGGTTGTCTCTTTGTTGTACTCCTTTTGCTTGGTCATAACCAACGAGTTCCATTCGGAGTCGATTGTTGCGTCAACCTAGTGCATTTTCATATAGGTGGATTGAATTACCTGTCAAAAATCACGTAGCTCTTTCTTGGCTATGGATTGTGCTTCGTAGAGTGTATTCAGCTCATTGTCGGCTTGTTGAATTTGGTCAAACTTTTTTTGTTTCTCCATAGGGTCCATTGTGGCCGCAACTTCTTCATTCAGCACCTGGATCTTTGTGCGCATTTCCTCCAAAACTTGATTCCATTGAGCGATGATGCCCATCCAATCACTGACTTCTCTGAAAATTTTGGTGCAATCTGTTGTGTGTTGGTTCAGTGATGCTCTGGCATTGTTGCCTTGCAATATTATCTTCTGCATTTGTGCCTGGAGCAGTTGAGGTTGTTGTTCTACTTCCTGTTGGACCTGTTTTAGCTTCACTTGTAGCTGGTTAGTGTGGTTGGAAAGTTGTGTCCATGATTCCTGTAACATCTCTATCTATTGCTCTAGCTCGCTTACATCGTTGGCTCAAGTAATTTAGGCCAACCTTCTGAATCTTTGTCCAAGCATAAGCAAGTTTTTCCTGCACTTTTTCCAGTTTGCACTGGACTTGGATTTTATCATGTGCCTCTTGCATTCTGTATGTGTGTGTCACAAATTGTTCTTTCCTTGCGATCTCAATTGATCTATCAACCTCCTAGAGTCTCTACTCCAACTAGCTTGTGGATGCCCTGATTAAACCAAATAGTTGGGGCGCTGGCCAGTGTATCATGTTAGTAGATGAAGGGGGTACTTTGGCAAGTGCTCACATATGTAGCGGAAGTCCACTGGTTGCTGAATGGTCTAAGCGAGTGTCTACCTCTTCCTATGTCGGTGGCATTGGTGCGATTCTCATCCTTAGATATGTTGGTAGAAGAGTTAGAACCTTTGTTCTGGTTATGCAAATTTGCATCAATTCCGCAAATTGTTGGGGGTTCTTGAGAACTTGTTCCATTTGTGCTCGCATGGCTGTTAGATCCTACTCAGTTGTCACTTCTAGTTCATTGTGCACATTTGTTCCTTCTTCTTGGTGTGTCATGATTTATTCGAAACCCTCACCCTTGGTTGGTGATGTGACTTGATGGTTGATATCAGGTTCCTTCTCCTCTCTACTTCATGCATCTACTTCCTGTGCTGCAGATTCAATTTGTTGTTCCTGGGTGTTCAGATTCGAAACATGCAGCATCGTTCTCGATTCAAGGGCTTTGGTGTTGGGACTAGAAATTTCTGGTTCTGGCATGGTTAATTATTTAATTATTTGTGAGGGTCATTGCTCCACTATTTCTGGTGTATCGAGCTGCATTGGCTCTGAGGTTGTGGTCTGGTGTGGAGTGGATGTGAGGAGGTTTGGTAATTGGAGTGGCGGAGGGTGCTCAATGATGAATGTGGACAGAAATGTTCAGGCTCAGGGTCATCTTGAATGTCAATGATAGTGGTGGATTTGGTCATGGCATGGATCCAGGGAGCGACAGATGTAAGGGTTTGTGGGTTCAGGGGTTTGTTTGGTGAGACCTTAGTTATGGGCCTCTTCACCACTGGTTCGGTACCAAGCACAGCGCCCAAGATTTGGTTAACCTGTGCACCTGAAAACATAGCATCATTCGGTAATTGTTGAGGGGACATTCTTTTTCTCCGCTCCAGTTGCGGTATCTCCTCTTCCTCCTCTGAGCCTATTTGTGTTAGAGCATCTGGCTTCTTCTGCTTGGGGCCTGAACTCGGTCCCTCTCCTGCTTCCTTTTATTTTTTCTTGAGCAGCTCTGCAGGAAAAATGTAATGCATCCCTGCTTTATGTGGGCCGTGTTTAACTCTTGGCCATGACATGACTTCCTTATCAAAAGATTCCTCATCCAAATAGAATGGTAGCATCCATGTGTGGAAATGTTCCTGGCTGGCATGTATCATCTAGACGAATGTGTTGTGCTGGTTCATGTTGAAGGCGATATTCCTCTTGTTGCAATTGAGGATCTCCTGTGGGATGTACAGCCTCTGCGTTGCGTCTATCATAGCATTATACCATTTGGAAAAAGCTGCACTGTTGAGTATTGTGTTCTCCTAGTCTAGTCTGGACTACCATGGCTCTAACATCTTCGCCATGCGCCCCTTATCTAGTATTTTTGGTTTTCTGCCCATGGGTGGCTTCCATTTGAGCTTTTTGAATTCCACAAGTAGGTATCCGTAGGTGAAGGTTCCTCCCTTCTCCCATGCTTCCTCTCAAGCTACTAGTAGTTCCTCCAGCAGGAAACTACACCAATTGAACATTTCTCCTTGTGCGCAAAATTCGGTGACTGATAGCGCATCTAGAGTGCATTCTCCCCTATAGTAATACCTCATAACCTTGTTGTATATGATGTAGCAACTAGTCCGGACTGTTTCGGGAAGTATTGGTTCAATGAATGTTGTGCATCCTCCTCTCTTTCTATTAAACTTCTTGTATAGGCTAGGCTCACCTTTCTTTCTCCCATGCTTTCTAGGGCCTTGAAATCCCTTTGACACATCCTATACTTGGGAGGATAGTCTAGTAATATGTTGGATATCTTGTGCATGGATTGGATATCACTTATCCAACCATAGAATTCTGTCATGCACTCGGCTTATCAGAAATTTTGTGCAGCGCGCCATCTCACCTATGGTACCAAAGAATGGTAGGTCTCTCAAGTTCATGATGGTTGAGTTAAATAAGTTGATGAACCCTTATTTTGGTACAAATTGTATGTCCCCGGCTCCATCCGGAGCCATCTCCCAAAATACATCTGTGTGCATCTATAGGAACAAGGTTGAATCCGTGAGATCAAGGTCGAGGATCTTGACTTTCTCTATCTTCCCTTTGAGATCACCCACAATTTTGACCCGAGGGTTGCAAGGCTCATTTGGTACCGCTTCTTTAGACATGGCACCTTGACTTGTTGTGGCTCTCGGCATTTGCACTTTTATAAAAGGTAAGAGCTAGGGTCACGTCCGCAGCTTTTACAATGGGCCCAACTGGTTCGCACTGCTAAGTTCAAAAATGGCTATGCTCATTTTAGAAACAATACATTTTCAGTTGAGTTCTGAGAGCCTTATACTTAGCTTAACGGTTAGGTTTTATCAGCAATTTCTAATCATTATGACTATATGGATGAAATCCGGGCGTAAGTTGTCCAACGGGAGGGTTTAATCAAGGTAAATCCTATTGGGCGATATTGGTATTTACTTATTTGATTGGACTAGGGACGTGGCAAAATTGAAACCTTTCTATTTGACGGGTGGGTGTCTCGTCACAAACTTCAATGGAATCTTGGCATAATGGGTCTTTATGGCTTAACAACGTCAGACAGGGTACCGGAGTGGAAATAAAGGTTGTGACTAGACTGGGTTTGTGTGGCCTATAACTCAGATTGTATTTGGATTCATGGCGCCTCTGACCACAAAGGTTGTCTCCCTCATCCTTAATGACTGTCATTAATGGGATTTCTCATGCTTCAGGTCCTGTACTGCAGAGCCGTCATTTATGTATCAACAAACACTTAAACAAAACAAATGAACTATGTGTTATGGCGCGACACTACACACATGGACATTATTAACTAAATTTACAAAATTTCAGAAAGAAAATGAAAATCAAATCTAACTAGTGTACAAGCTCTGTCAGATTGGAGTGATTGTCCCTCTTTCTCAGTTTTGATGTAGGTAGGGCTTCAGGTGAGTGAAATTCAACCATCCCGGTCATATCACACCATCCAGTTATGCGAGTTGGACTGCTCCTGAGGGTTGGATCTCTGCAACTATGAAGGGTCCCAACCAGTGCATACGCAGCTTGCCAGTATTCTTCTGGTATCTATTGTCGCAGAGTAACACTTTGTTATCTTATGTAAATAACTTGGTATTTATGTGTCAATCATGCCAAGATTTGTATCTTTCCTTTTTCACGAACTGATGGAAGTCTTGTAGAAATATGGTTTCCTCGAGTTCTTGTAGCTCCGCAAGTCTCTGTGCTATTGATTCCTCTTCTATCATACCTGTGACTTGTGCAATATGCAGGCTTGGAGTGATGAACTTTGCAGGACCATAGGCCCATATCGATGTATATCAATGGCGTTTATTTGTATTTTTCCTATAGGCCCATAGTACCGCTGGAACTCTATCATCCCAGTCCTCTCAGTTTGCGCAACAGACCTTTGTTAGTCCCCTTTCTAGGATTTTGTTGAAGGCTTGGACTGTTCCATTTGTCTGTGGGTGGTATGGACTTCTCTTGTGTTGTTGAATCATAAATTCTGTTGTAAGTGTTTCTATAGTGATGCTAATGAAATGAGTTCCCTGATCATTGGTTAGGCTCCTAGGACATCTGAATCGAGTAATGATGTTTTTCAAAATGAACTTGGCAGTAGTACATGTCGAACAGTCCTGTACCACTACTTATTTTGCCCAATGGGTAAGGTAGTCAGTTGCGGTAATGATGCATCTAGCCTTTGAATGTTTGGTTGTGGGGTTGACTAGTCCGATGAATTCAACTGCCCATTTCTCAAATGCCTGTAGAGATCTAACTGGTTGTAATGGTAGTTCATCTCGGGGTGACATATTTCCTACCCATTGACAAACATCACATGATCTAGCATATGATTTTGCATCCTTGAAAAGTTTTTCCCACCAAATTCATTCTTGTATAACTTTCTGTGTCGTGGAGTTTCCTTCGACGTGGCCTCCTGCAATTCCACTATGGCATTCCCATAGTATATCCTGCCTTTCATGATCCAAGACACATCGTCTGAGAATGTTGTTTATTCCTAGTTTGTACAAATGTCCAAAGATCAGCTAGTAATCTGTTGCTCTAAAGACCATATGGAATTTTTGGGTTGTGGAATATGTTTCAGGACAGGCCCTTATACTGAGAAATATTGCTATGTCCTCCAGATATTTCGGTATGGCCTCGATCCTAAATAAATCTGCATCTGGGATTTATTCATCCACTACTCTGCCACTTTCTCCTACTCTAGTATAGATAGATGGTCGGGTTCAACATTTCATTGTCCCGGCTTGATGATGAATTCAAAGGAAAATTCTTGAAATAACAGCAGCCATCTACAAGTTCTCCCTTCTAACACAGGTTTGTTAACTAGGTATTTCAATGCAGAATGATCAGTAAAGAATTTGAAATGAGACCCTAACAGATAGTGTCTGAATTTTTGTAAAGCGTAGATCATTTCTAAGCCTTCCCATTATATCATTGTATAGTTGCACTCCGCTTGCGACATCTTCCAACTCACAAAGTAGATGGGATGATCCATAGCTCCATCTCTGGGTTGCATTAGGATAGCTCCTAAGGCAATTCCTGAAGCATCTACATGTACGTGAAATTCCTTCTCCCAGTGTTAAGCCCTAATATTGGCTCATTAACCCTTAATTGGGGCATATTATATTAGTAATGTTATTTTATTTATGTCGGCTTTAGGCCATTAGTTGTAATTATACCTCCTAGTCTCCTATATATACCAAGGAGACATTTTCAT
>ML783398.1:2080403-2105019 GCA_009831015.1 Picea engelmannii | reverse complement strand
TCATCTTGTACTTGAACATTTAAGTGGGGTAAAAGGAGGTTTCCCCCTCGAAGAGGCTTATTATCTAAAATTATCTCTTTTTCAAGGCGTTGAGTACTTTTCCTGAGGTTTTTCTATGTTATATTGATGTTTGGTTCTTAACACCCTGTTTGGGAATATCAGAATTAGTGTTGTAATGAATTTCTCCCTAAGTGTCTCAAATGATTTTTCACATTCGGGAGTCCATTAGAACATCTCAACCTTTTTCAGGAGGTTTTCCAGAGGTGCAGTAATGTTGGCATATCTTCAAAAGAATCTGCGGTAGTAACATGTGTGTCCTAGTGTGGAGCACAACTGTTTAGCACTTGTAGGAGATGCCATATTCCCAATTACCATAATTTTGGTTGGGTCTACCAATACTCCTTCTTGTCAGACTATGTGGCCCAATAGATTCCCACATGGCATGCAGAAGATACACTTTCTGAGATTTAATGAGATTTGCAATTCTCTACATCTGTCAAACATCAGCCTTAGCAGTGCTACATGTTCCTTAAGCAGGCTATATATTGTCCAATCATCCATATAAACTTCTATAAATTTGTGAATGAACTCTCTAAAGGCTTCTATCACAATCCTGGAGAAAACTGCAGGGGTGTGTTTTAACCCAAATGGAATTACATTGTATGCAAAAGATCCCCATTATGTAATGAAAGTAGTTTTTCTTTTGTCTTCTTCAGCAATCCTGACATGATGGTATCATGAAAAACCGTATGTAAATGAGTATGCTTCCTTCCCCACAACCTGTTCTAGCACCTCATCAGTAAAGGGTGTTGGGAAAAGGTCATGCACACAGGCAGAGGTTAGGCTTCTATAGTCTACACAGACTCTAATATCCTCAGTGTCTTTCTTACTTTGAATGACTATCAGGCTAACCCACTCTGCTTCATCTACCGCAAAAATGAGACCTTCTTCCAGCATCTTATCAATCTCCTTCTTAACTTTCTCTTTTACTCTTGGGTTAAGACAGTAAGTTCTATGTATAATGGGCTTGGATCCTGGTTTTAACTCAATATTCATTTTTCCCATGACTCCTTTGATCCCTTTTAATTATGAAAAGGCATTTGGGAAAAAATCATGATATTCCCGTAGTGAACTCTGTATTTCCTGACTAGTTTTCTCATCCCAGTAGTCTCCTACCATAGCTAGCTTGGGTTTCTCTACAGTCTCTATATTGAGTCTGCACAGTTTCAATGGGTGGTTGTAGGAACTATCGGTCTAGTTGGGTATGGTGTTTTGGATTTCTCAATTCCCCTCTGCCTCTTTGATGGCTAGGTTTCTTAGTCCTTCTAATTCATCTAGTCTTTATGAATCTTTGCTAATCTGATAGCATTCTATAGGATTTTTAGTCAAGGGTAAGTGGAGTTTAGTTTGAATTTCTTGGGTATGCTTGGGACACACTACAAAATTTGGTCTTCTATCACTATTGGTTGTAAACAAAAGTTCTTTAATCTTTTGTAGGGATAGCTCATGCTCAGGGTACTTACTTGAGAATGAGAAGTCTTTGCAAAATTTAGCTGCTAGTGTCTGCCAGTCGCTAGTCTGTCTTCTGGTTTCTTCATGTAGGAACCAAGCTTTCAGGATTGTGCCTAGGGAATGGGGAAATACTTGAACCCATAAGTGAGAGGGTATCTCTGCAGCCTGCCACTATGTCACACACTATTCAATGTGTATTCTAGGATCACATTCTCCGCTAAATAGTTGTGCAACTTAGAAATCCATTTGTATTTCTAATTCCAGCTACTCCTTATTCCTGAACCTGTATTTGAGAGCTTGCACCACTTCGTCCCAAGTTTTGAGTATGGGTTTATGAGTGGCCCACCATCTGGCGGGGTTGTTCTGAAAAGCTATATTTAGTACTGAGATTCTTTGATATTCTCTCACATTCTCTTCCATGTTCTGCAAAAAATTATCTAGGTATAAGGTTCCATCATATACTTGGTGTCATCTAACTTCAGTCCCAACCCATATGGTCATTCTGACAGTCCCGCATCTTCTTGATAATGTTTCGTGTGACCCTTGTTTCCAACTATCAAAATCTAGTTTTGAATATTCATCTTTTGACTGTATACTTATCCATATTACTGATCCATCAACAGTAGGGTTTATATATTCACTTCTTGTCCCAGCTGTTACGGTGTACATATGGTCTAGGTATTCTCCTTCCATATTATTATCTGTCAGTTCGGTGTATCTGGTTCCTACATATGGATCCAAAGTTTGAACTACCTTGATTCCCTCAAATTCAAAAGTAATGGTGTCTTTCTTTAGGTCGATCACTACATAGTTGCCGTAGGCCCAATCGATGCCAAGTAGCATAGGGTAGGCGTCCTTGTCTCCCATGAACTCAATGAATTCAAAGTCCTCCATTGTTTCTACTCCTGCTACATTGATTTCCACATTCTCCAGTCTTCCTATGGGAAAGATACAGTATTGGTTTTCCATTCTCAACTGAATTGGGGAATATGTCATTCTCAGTTTTCCTAAGGCTTCCCAAGTCTTCTTGGGAAAAATATTGACATCTAACACTAGGTCCAACGTGACGTCCTTAATTTCGAAGTCATCTAACTAGGCTACCAGTCAGAATTCTTTTTCGGTTCTTACTTTTCTTCGTTGAACTCTCTAAGTACTCTTCTCGGGAATATTAGCCATTATTATTTCTTCTAAGGTTTATTCATTCCCTGGGACTAGGTATAGCGAATTGCACAACTTTTTTGTTAGTTGATCATTCACCAGAATGTCAGAGAACAACTAAAACCAGAGGTCAACTGCATTTTGAGGTTTCTCATGCTGTCTTGGTATGACTACAGGGATTCTGGGTGTAGGGGGTGAAGCAGGGACTTGCGCCATCTTAGGCTAAACATTCGAATGGGGGGGTTTCTCTTGTATTTCATGACTAGGAATGTTCTGGAATACTTCTATGGCATATTTAAAGAACATGTTTTTCTTTAGGGGGTCATACATGTCTCCCTTAGGTGCTTCTTTATGGATTTGAGGTAGAGTATCAGCATCATCTCCTCTCTTTTATCCTCCTCAAGTAACGATATTAAGGCTGGGCAATTGTCCTTTAGAAATCCTTTTGATCTCTGAACTGATAAGGTTATTTCCTCTTTGTCATACTCTGTCTTCCCATTTTTCAATTAAATCTGGACAATCTTCAGTTGTGTGTCTGTTGGTCCTGCAGTGAGAGCACCATGGGCGTCTTGGGTGAGGACAATATCTAGCCAAGTGACCTTGTTCATCAAAGTTATAACATATTCTTGGTCCTTGTCCCCCATTTATTCCTCCTCTGAAATCTCCTCCAACTCCTCCTCCTCGCCCTCATCCTAGCCCCCAAGGGTTTTCGTTCACCCTAAATTTTGTTCGGTCTAATCTATTTGCAAGTGCGTCCAACGCTCGACATTGATTGGTAGTATGCGTAGTGGAGGTGCAAAACTCACAGTGTATTTTGTTCGAAATTGTCTAATACTTCTGCATGATGGGGCATTGTCTTGGCCCATGCCCGTGGATTCTACAGATCTCACAATATTCCATTATCGGTGTTGCTTGTCCTCCTGGGAAAGCGTGATATGGGGTGGGGTGATGGAATGATGAATTCATCGATACTTTCGCAACTCCTCTCACGGGTCCTGGTGGGGTTACCATCAAATTCTGAGGATTTCCCAGTCCCCTCATTCCTGGACAATCATCTGCCAAGTGACCTTCCATATAGCATCCTATGCACCAAACCTGTGGTTGTCCTGGTCTGGGTATCGTCAACTCCTGAATATTTTCTGTTAGTGTTGATATCTTCCCTTGTAGTTGCACCAGATTCACATCTACTGGGGGTCAAGTTACTCTTAAACTCCCAGGGCATACTGCCATGGCTTCAATCTTCATTGATTGTTCCAAGGCATCTTTTAACGTGGCTATCCATTTTTTCGTTAGCAAAATCTGAGTCAGAGGCAACAACCCCTGAATGTACCACTCCCTTTGATGTTCTTCGTGTATTGGATGTGCCAACCTTCCTACGGCATATTTAAATTTCTACTTGTACTCCCAGGATGATTCTCCTTCTCTCTGTTGGATCTCCCGTAACTTGGACAAAGCCTATTGTTCTGACTGATGTTGTTTGAATTCTACTATGAACCTCGTCCATACCTGGCCAAGTGTAAACACTTGACCTTGCGTCCCTGACACTCCTGGTTCAATGATATTCATGTACCACTTGAGAGCGCGACCTCTCAAGGTAGTCTAGAACTCGACCAACTTATTCGCATTCGGAGTGCCTCTGGATCTCCAAATGGCTTCACACAAGAACCAGTGTTGCTCAACGTCTTCATATACCTTACCCCAAAATTCTGGGTATCGGGAAATCGAGCCTCCCGCATGGATGGCCATTGTCGATCCTGTTGTTTGTAAAAATATGAACCCTAATGGTCCTACTTGGGATCTACCAGGGGATCCCAATATCCTCCCTGTACTCATGCTTCCTGGTTGTGATTGATTAACTAATTGTACTGGAATAGAACTAGCATGAGAAGATAGTATTGAACTTATCATTTTTATAGAAGGAACTTGGGGTACAGGTGATTTGGGGTTGGCACCACTAGCTTCGGGGTGGTTTTCTTTGATCTGGGGGGTCTCGTTAGCTTCCACTCGGATGATCTCTTCGGTCGGATTCTCTATCTCTCCTGTTATTTGGGATGAATCTTCTCTTTCTCCTCCAAGACTCATGTCGTCTTCCTCCTCTCTTTCCTCTGCACTTTCTCCTTCTTGTCTTGTTTCCTGGGGGCTGCCTTCTCTCCCCTCTTCTCTCTCATTCAATATTTGACTGGCCAGTTGTTCCTGTCCTCTCATCTTCTACAGTTCTTCCATCTGTCTTTCCTCTGCTTCTCTTGCTCCACATTCTTTCCTCAAATTTTCGGACTGTCTTACAGCTTTCTTGATCTTGTCGCGCCACCACTTCTCAGCTATGGTAGCTCTCTTTAATGATCCCTCATCTCTCGAGTCCCTTTCTTGTTGTTTCCCCCCCATTTCTCAAATAACCCTTCCCCTCTCTCACGCCATGACTCTCACCCCATCTCTCCCTACCCCAAGTGAGGGTGTTTACACTTCCATCTCAGTCAGGGACATAATCAATATCCCTTCCTCCATCAAGAAAACCTTAATCCAAAGGGGGATTTGTCTCAATAGTCTTCCCCTTGTGCCTTTCTTGAAAATTTCCTCTACCCATGAGAAGGAATGGTGGTTATCAACTGTAAATTCAATTATGTATCCCTCTAGCATGGTGTTAACCCAGAAATCCATAGCTCATGTAACTGGGCAATCCAACCTCTGGAGTGCTGCTAAATTTTCATTATCCCATGCACAAATATTCTTGGTCCATCCCTGGAAATCTGGAGCTTCTTGGAGCCTCTTTATCCAATGAAAAAATTCTTCTGGGAATTTAACCCAGAAAATCTCATACTGGTCACTCGATCTTTCTGAGTAAAAGATTTCTTCGCGAGTGTTTTCCACTGATTTTCTCCTTAGTTCCGTTTCTTTCCTTATAAATGCATCACGTATTATTTCCCACCATTGACCAATGCTATATCTATGGATCGATGGCAGCATTCTCCCTACAGGTTCCCTTTTTACACAGGTCCCAGCAATGGAACCATTTTGTTGGCGCAAATTTGATCAGGCCAGGGTCCTTCTCAGGTTACCAACAAAAGGTACCATGTAGTCTAGAGTACTAGCATTTTCATCTCCTCCAAAGAGAAGAAGTCTCACCCGAAGCACTGCTGATACAAGTAGATAGGGAAGGGTAGGGAGAAGACTAAAGGGGATCCATAGAGCAGTCAGAACTCACTCATGTTCTTGCGCAAAATACATTATCAGATCTGGAACATCTAAATGCAAGAGTTGAACCTACTTACGATGCGAGAAACCATATAAAATTTGAACCATTAAGTAGAAATCATAAATCATAAAGAAAGACTATAATGCATAAGTAACATACAAAGACACATCATATTTGAAATTCAGTCTTGCTTCCTATTATCTCCAGGATATTTCTTTCATTACAGACTCAGAGCTACAAGAAAGGCTCAGTACAGGCTCTCGGTTCTGAACTCATATCTCATAGCTCTAGTTCTCCAACTGACAGTTATAATTCATTATATACTTATCCTTTTCTTCCCTCAACCTACAACAAGAACCAACATTAATCCCAAAACTTGGGAGACTCTGATAAACAAGACTCAACTTGACCCTAATCAACCAACGATGAACGAGGTATCAACTAATGAGTGCTTTTGTCAATGGATGAACCCTTTTACAATATATTCATACCTATATATAGCTGTGTTGTGTCTTTCTTCTCATCTTGCACGCTCTCTTGTTCTGTTGCAACCATTTATTTCTTAGCTAGCATTGCACTAGCTTTCGCAACTTCTTTCTGTTAATCCTTCTCCCAGCCTCTGATGAAGTTTGCACAACTCGTGCTTAGCCAAAAATTGCACAATTCTTTCCCAAAAATGAAGGGCCCAACAAACATAAAATCGGCCACTTGGGTTTCATTATCCAAGGGGATAATAGGGTAGACAGGTGGAAACAGATCAACCGCTTGGGTTTCACTCTCTAACAGGAGAGTGAGATCAACCGAAGATGGGATCGGATCAACCACTTTTTCAACTGGTTCAACTAAGGACATGAACAGATTGACGACATGATCAACCGAACTGGCCGATGAAGAAACCATAGCAACCATTTTGACACCCGTCAGAGGAGGAGTGGGATTGACCACATTAGCAATCTTCAGATGAAGGGTGGGACTGACCAGTGATGGGACTGGATCAGTCATTGGCTTTCACTTTTCAAACGAAAAGTGGGGCTGATCGATGACAGAACTGGATCAGCTACTTTAGTTAGTGGTTCAACCAAGGGTGAAACTAGATTGACCACCTGATCAATCGAACTGACTGAGGATGGAACCAGATTGACCATTCCATCAACTAACGATGGGTTGGGGAAAATCTTATGAGAACCAGTTGGAAGTTGAAGCTTTTCCAAAAGAGAATAAGCCTCATCCATATGAGGGAAAAGGTGAGAGTAATGATCACCTTCGCATAACATACAAGGAAATTTTACAGTTGTCTTCTTCTTACCAACCTTAACGTCACAAGTTGACGGGGTGTCACCAGCATGTCTAGAAGAGGCCGATGATGTGGAGGACCACATTTCTAAGACCTTGAGAAGACCATGGAAATCCCTTAGAAAGTGGTCACCCTTACAAAGACTGTAAGGGAATTTGGGTTTCAGATTCTTCATTTTAATCTTGTCGACCTCAACAACACTCCCAGTAGTTGGTTGCTTGGATCCAACATCTGATATGGTTGGAGGCTTGGTCCTTTTTGGGTTCTTCTTCTTCTCTTTCTGTTTCTTCTTATTCTTATCAACATGGCTACTTGCTTTAGATCTTTCACTAGGCAAAGAAGGAGAAATCAAAAGAGACTTAATGTGTGAAGAAGGCGAAAAGTTGACATGAGGTTGATGTGTGGGTGGTGTACTTACATCTAAAGTACTAGGTGCAGCTAAATAAATGGAAATATTTAAGATCACCGGAGTGGGGAACAACCAAACATGTAATCCGATGGTGAGTCCTGGAAGACTCAGTGTGGAAATGTACGGAGGACCAATGTTTTCAAAAAAAGGAAAGGTGAAAGGTTCCCCGGGACAAGGGGTTCCTCCATTGGTACTCCCAAGATTCGATGTCATTAACAATGACTCAACCTAAGGTCCAGTAAGTAAAAAAAACAACACACACTATGAATCTAAGAAGAAAACAATCAAACAAAACTTCCCACAATGAAACCACTAGTTGGTTATGAAATCCAATGTCGCGACATCAATATAGGAAGGGTCGGGGATAGAGTGGGTCGATCAGTTACGTTGGCGACCTGCTTAACGGACTTACACCTTGGTGAAAGCTTCCACGTAGTAATTGTGGATTTACCCTCCAATGAGCCTGAGTGATTTTAGCCAACGTCTATTCCAAGTACAGTGAGACTTCCCTTCATCGTCACCTTGTGTAAAGACCCTAAATATTATGGATACTAAGGTCACCAAATCGCAGTCAACCCCTAGGCAGGTACAGTCGACAGTCTAGTCCAAACATATGGGTAGGATAACAAGTCTGAAATCCTTCAAGATAACTGACGACAAGTGGACCGGTAGAACTCCATAGGACCTCAAACATATTTGGAATTCACGAAGCACTAAGACCAAATCAAGATAGTTGAACCTCAAGAAGAACCCCCAATATGTGATCTGACTACTATGAATGGTTAAACCATAGAGGGATAATCTTTGTAACTCTCTCGAACACAACCTCCTGCATAACCCTTGTGTGAGAGGGGGATCCCAGTAAGATTATACAAAAATTGGGTTTTCTCTCCCTATCGCAAGATGCTAAGTTTGTTTGACATCTTTGGAAATATATCCTTTCAACCCATTCCAAAGCCCTACACCTTAAGCTAATGTAGGTTTTCTAACAGAAAATGTAAAAATGTCTGATAAATTTTAGTTTAGCGCTTTATTTTAAGGTTGTTGTTTACTCAAGAGGAACATGGATGGACTAAATGATGTTTTTACCGACTCTAAGCAATTCAAAAAAAATGAGAATGCAAATATTTCATTTCGATGAAAGCTATATTACGAGAAGGAGAAAACTTTTATCATTCCCAAATGTATAATGTCCCAAAATGCCAAAAACCATGCAATTCCACTACTTCAAATGCAAGCTAGTTTCACTACCCAAAAGCAAGAATAAAACTATGGTATTTGTTTGATTCTAATGTAAAACTAAATTAAATAGAAATACTTTGATTCTCTACTACTTTCAATCAAGAGGAAGAGTCTTATGCAGATGCAAAAGACACGGAGCAAAAAGGGCTACAAACAAAGCATGCACTCAAGGCAGTGAGGTATGAAAGAAAACAAGTAGAAACTTGTTCTGACAAGAACACAATCAAGGATTATACAACCAATCAAGCATTCAAGGAGTACAAGAGGATGCAAAGAAGAATCCAAGAAAAGACAAGACATCAGATGAATCAACAAAAAGTAGACTTAGAGATCAACTCCCAAAGTTTTTTTAACAAAAAAAGACCAACGCTCTAGTGTCAAGGGTACTAGAGTGTTGCAATTCTTTGTGGGAGCCTATAAGGGAGTGCCAACATTTTGGTGGTAGAGGCAGGGGAGCGTTGGCCTCTTAGAACTCAAAAAATTGCCCAGAAATAAAAAAAACTTAGGAAAATCCAAAAATTGAGTGTGTGGGATGAATCCAAGAGCCAACAACACATCTAAGAATATGAAACACAACATGAATAATATCTAAAGGTGAGAAAAGGCCAAAAACAATACCAATGGAGGAAACCAAAACTGAAATCTTTGTTCCCCAGTGGGGTTGCCAATTTCTGTTATAGGAAAATCCCCTTGAGGACAAGTGGATTTCTTCTTGAACCCTAAATCTCTAAGATCAAAATAGAAAGGTGATAACTTTGGTCACTGGCATCCTTTTAAACCTATTTAAGTCAATCAAATAGAGAAAACGAATAATATGTACCTTTTTACGATGTTTTCCCTCGCCCAGTTCCAATTTGAGTCTTGATCCCCAAGCTCTTCAAGAAGTCCTGCAATTCAATAACAACAAAGACAAAACAACTACCTATTCTACCATGATTAATTCAAAAATATATCTATCTATCAAAGACAAGTTCATGTAGGCATACACACCCTTGAAAGAAACAAGCCAAGCACATGTATTAATGAGAACTCAATAGCAATACTTACAGACCTTTGATGAAGTTGCATCAGCGTCTTCCAACTCTCCTTGTCCAGCCCCTTGCTCAAATAATCCACAATCAAAATTACTATGCTTCACTAATTATATCCCTTATGATATCATAAGTTTGATGCCTTCAATGTCTCCAAAATACCACTTCTCATGAGATCATAAGTTTTGTATCTCTAAAATTCCAACTATTTCACCATGAGAAGGCCTCCTTATATAAGCTTGGAGAGACCCAACCACCTTAGAAATTCTTGGGATAGGTTGAGGATCCTTCTCCATCAGTTGTGGATCTTCCCTAAGATCCAACCTTGACCTCAAATTCAAATCCAACCAACTCTAGAGATAATAAGATTTTTCCCTGATTTTCCTCAACAGCCCAAGATTTCCTCAAACAACCCAGCGCTCCCCCAGAATGGGGCACAGAGTGTTGCAACACTCCCCCAAAGGAGGGAAAGTAGCGATGGCACTCCCTGACAGTGGGTAGCGGAGAGTTACCCAAAATTTCCTCAAAAACTCCTAGCGCTCCTCTAGAAGGGTGCACAGAGTCCTAGAGCACTCCTCCAAAGAAGGTCAAGGAGTGTTGGCACTCCCTGACAGTGGGTAGGGGAGCATTGGCCTTCAAACTTCATTTTTAAGTGGTTTTTTCCATGGAAAAATATTTGTACTCTTCATCAAATGATTTCTTATTCTTTAACCAGTCTCTGAGGGTGTCTTTGAAGTTTCCTTATTATGTCGTTCGAGACACGACATAGCCAAGATGATTGTATGATTTATGTGACACTTATGGCTAAAATGTGACACTTGTAATGATGACAATAGGTCATCATTGAAATGAGTAATTTTGATGTTTAAAAATAGTTTCTTCATGCATCATAATCATAGTAGTTGACCTCCTTCCTCTCAATAACAAAGAAAATTCAGCATCAAAGGAATTTGCAAAAGTGATTTTGGTTGATGTTTCTGAAGGCTTGATTTCACCTGGAATTTTACTATACATTTTATTGAACTTTTTAGTAAAATCATATATAGATTCACCTTGCTTTCTTTTCAAAGCACCAAATTCAGTGATGTCATATAAGTAGTCTTTATTATCTCCTCAATGCCTTAAAAAGGTATCATCCCATGCATCAATATTAGAAATTGAATTATCTGGCAGGCTTCTGAACCATTTTCTTGCTTCACCATCTAAACTCTGCACAAAAATTCTCATCCAAACATCTGCATGCTCCACATTAAAATTGTATGAAAATATGTAGAAATAATTTAAATTCTCTTTAGCAGTAACTCCTCCTTCTCCATTAAATATTGAAAAGTACTTCATATAACCATTGAGTGGGAAAGCATATAGGACTTGTGGCAGGTTTAATGGTTCATATCTAGATGAAACTATTACATTCATTCTGTTTACAACCATATTTTATACCTTTGGTGTTTGAGTTGTAGGAGTGAGAAAAAATGGTGATGTAGAAAAATAAATGGTTCCTTGAGTGAAGCAACTTAACTGAGCTGATATAAGTTCTTGATCTTCGGAAAACAAAGGTTTCTTTTATGTACTAAAGTAGGATGATGGCTCCGTAAAAAGAGGGTTTTCAAAAGAACAATAACGTGGTTTATTTTCTTCACAATAAAAAGACTAAGGTGATGATGAGAATGTTTATGGTTCACTTTTAATATATTTACTATGATATCTCAAAGCTTCAGCTACAGATAAAGTATTTTTTTGTTCTTCTTCAATGATCTCAGTAAACAACTTCCATTGATTTAGATTTAGTTCTGAAATAGTTGAAGGAAACGAAAGAGTAGCAGGCTTAATAATAGGCTTTGTTTCACTCTCAGGAATCACTCCTTCATCTGATGTGAGTTTGAAAATTTTATAAGACTGTCCTTGAGTGTTGGTTGAAGGAAATTTTTCTTTTGAGAGAGAGGATTGTCCAAGAATGATTTTAGGTTTTCTTAACAATTTTTCAGGGTCTAGCACTGCTCCAACAGGCTTAGGGTCTGGGTTTTTTATGGTAATTTGTTTCTTTGTAGAGGATGATGAAGTTGGAGGAGTTTTAGGTCCTTTGCCTTCTCTTTTAGGAGCCAAAATTACCACAGAGGAGTCACCAGGTGACAAATACACAGTCTCATGTAATTGTCCAAAATCTTGTTCACCACCAAGATTTTAATATGATCTTGTCATTCTCCCAAGGAAAAATACTTCATGTCTTCGTCCCCAGCAATGGTTCCAAAATAGTTTAGTCCCTAAATTTTCACTTGCCTATGAGAGGGCAAGCTAGGGCATCATCAGGTTATTGCAATAGTATTTTAAGGGTTTTATGAATTGGTTTTTTGAGGATGTTTGAAAGTTGGTTCAAGGGTTCAAGGTAAACATGGAACTCAAAATACAGCCAGAAGATATCCCATTGATTTAGTAAAAGGTAGTCACATTAATAGATGAGACAAATAAGGAAAATAAAGAAAGGAAATATGAGAGCATTCAATTTGTCAACCCCATATAGATTTCTTATTTCAAAATATAATTTAGAAATAAGAACATGTACTTGAAGGTAAATATTGATAATAAACAATAACAATAAAGTGATCACTATGTTACTTAAGATCAAGAAATCAATGCATTGCAACAGAAAAATGACTTCAAGTAAGAAAATAAATAGAACATGAAATGAAATAAAATCTGACCATCAACATGACTTTGACATTTAGTATCAATGTGGAATAAAAATGTCTTACAATGATATTCAAAAATAGGTCCCTGAAATCCCAACTTGTCAACCCCCATACAATCTTCCTTATGTCTATTTAAAGTACACAAAGTATAAATACAGATCCTATTTTCTATTATTCAGTTTGTAATAGGATCTAGTCAATGCCTATATTATAGGAAAATCAACTCAAGCGAGCACTTATAATGACAATATAGTAGAAATCTCAACAACCTAACCAAAATATCCTTTACCTCAACTTGGAAAATCCCACAAAATTTGGAATCATATCTTACTGAGTTGTTCCATTCGAAATATCAAAATGTCATTTGATCAAAACATAGAAATTGAATTGTTCATCTTTTACTCCCTGAGTAATAGCATCAAAAAATTCAAAACTGCAGGAAAGAACTTCATAAACTATCATGGTATAATGAATGCATTGGCTTTGGTTTTTCTCTGCTTCAGTTTGGTTGTTAGCACAATATTATTCCAATATAATCTGAAATTTGATTCTCGCATCTCCTTAAGTAGTGTTTTTTGTTCTTTTCTTTTCTTTTTGAAATCTTGTATCTTCTCTTGTTGTCTGGAATCCCATTTCTCCACCTGGGCTTTCTCTTTCTTTAATTGTTTTACCATACCATGTAACTCCTTAATCATGTCTGTTCATTTCTAACTTTAACTTTAAACTCTGAATATTCCTCTGCAGGTGCAGGTAGATTCGGGTCTATAGCAGCTTGAGGTTTTCTTAATTTGATCCTATATCTTAAATTTAATCCAGAGCTATGATATTCATCTTCAGTGCTATCAAAATCCCTGGTATCTAGAAGGTCTAGAATCTAATCTGGTTCTGCAAAAGGATCATATTTGTCATCAAAAAATACACACGTACCCCTAAACACAGATTCATATTTTGAAGTTGATCTAGTGTTTTCTCTTGTCACAGGTCTCCTGGAGTATTGAGAAACCTATTTTCCCTTTTCTTGTTTCTTCCTAAAGTTTTCAGATTCTTTCTCAATCCTGTGCAAAGGTGTCTCTGCATGTTTCTTGATGCATGTTTTAGAATCTTCTAAATTATCCTCTATAATTATAAGATTCTTCTTTTTAATGGATGGATCAAACATGGCCTTTGAATTTAATATAAATTTATTGAAATCTTTGGTGGAGTTTTTCCTAGGGAACTTAGATAGAGGTGTTGGATTTTTGCTCTGTTTTTTTCCCTTTTCACTCTTATTACTTTTATATTTTTGTTTCTGATTGACTAGGGATTGAACTGGGTTCATAGTATAATCCTCGTTCTTATCAATTTCCATATTTATCTCTGGATTAAGAAATATGTCAATGTATTCATCTGGTTTAGATTTCTTACCTCAACTAGTGGTAGCTTCCTCATGATATTTACCTACAGGAAAATATTGAAGGTTTTGTTGAGTTTGAAACTTCCTCTTTCTAGCCTGAGTTACTCTAGCTGCAGGTGATTCTTCTTTAATTAGGAACTCAGTGGCTTTTCCATTCTATTTCTATTGGGATGATTTCTTTCCTTTGGTATTTTTTCATTTAGCTAACTGTGAATCATTTCTTAAATACTGTATTAGCCAATCCTAGGGTCTCTAGACTTCATTTAAAGAGGATATTACCAATGTCTTAATTAAACCCCAATGAAAGAGACTGCCTTTAGTTGTAGCGGGATGGGACTGCACCCTCTTGGGCATTTTAGATAAACTCTTAAGTAGGAAGTAGGGTAAATTAAGAGGATAATCACCATTAATATGAATTAGCTGTCTGATATGGTAAAGATAAACCGATGAAAACCTGCCCTCACACGTAATATACATGTGGATGATCAGCAAAGTGGTATGCCATTCCTTATTTACCTAGCTATGTGGTATTCCCTTTTTTCAGTTAGGGTTTTGTTTCTCTAGGATTAAAAATTGATGCACAAATTCCATAACCACATTCTCCTTCTTCCACCACCTTTCCCCACCAACTAGTAGTCTACAGGATTTAGCAATTGAGTGTTTACTCACCAGCATTAGTAATTTTCCAACTATAGCTTCAAAGCCATCAAAATTTTGCACGAAAACCATTGAAATTTGTTCATCTTTCCCCTGGAAGGTTGTGAAAAATTCAAACCAACCTGTATCTTTAAACCTTTGTGCCATTTGGGGGTATGATTCAAGTAATTATGTGCCCTCAAGTTCCATTCTAATAATCTGGGCACTCTTCTTTGGTGCCATGCTATTGATATGGTCCTTTAAACAGATCTATGAGGATTGATGTTTTGAATTCTCAATTCCCGTGGGCTGTTAAAAACTAAGAATCACTTCTTCCTTCAATTTGATCTTTGCACTAAATAGCTGACACACTAAAATATAAGGTGATGGTTCTATTAATGATATCAAAACATGTTTGATTTGATGCAAGTATGGAAGGTACAACTCAATCCCTGATATGTAGTTGTTATAATTGCAGTATCAACTCGAGAAAAGATCATGGAGAGGCATGCAGATACTCTAATCACGATTTGAGAAATTATGACATGATCAGTGCGGGTTGGTGCATGTAAAAATATGATTATTCCTAGCACTGCAAGAATAGCGTTATTCCTCTAGCGCCATTCGTGAGGTGGAAAAATTTTGAAAATTAAAAAATGAATAGACAAGTGATGTGACAAGATTTATCATATCAAATCCTAAACCTTTAAAAACTTCAAAAAATCATTTAAAAGTGCAATAAAAATGGGAAAATTACCATTTAAACCAAGAGGTAAAAATCAAGTTTTAGGTAACAAAGCATAAGCATGGAGGATCAAGGATTAGGGACACTCACTTAATAAAAAACAAAGTTAGAGACTAACACATCCCATCCATGGGAAAGTATCTCCATGGATTTTGTAGGGGGTTTACCAATGTCAAAAGGGGGTCATGACTCTTTGTATGTTGTAGTGGATAGGTTCAGCAAGATGTATCTTGATTCCATGTAAAAATCATATCACTGCTGAGTAGAATGCTAATCCCTTCTTTCAATATGTTTGGGTTCACTTTGGGTTACCCACATCCATTATCTCGGATCGAGATACTCGATTCCTTGGGGACTTTTGGACAAGCTTGTGGAGAATTATGGAAACCAAATTGAAGATGAGCACTTCTTTCCATCCACAGACCGACGGAAAGACAGAGGTGGTAAACCGAACAATGGTTCCTTTTCTTCGAGGCTACTGTAGCAAGAATCCCAAGTTATGGGATGAACGGATACCCTATGTAAAACATGCTTACAACTGAGCCTTGCATTCCTCCACTGAGTGTTCACCTTTTCAGACATGTTTCGGGTACCTACCTAAGGTTCCTTTGGACTTGATTTATGGGAGAGATATTGATGCCAATGAAGAAAGAAAAGAGGATAGAGCCCGCAAGTTCATCCAGAGGATCCAGCAGGTGCACCGTACAGTTAGGGAACAGTTGGAGAAAAGTCAAGCACAATATAAATCTCAGCATGATAAGCACAGGATTGGTCATCAGTTCCAGGTTGGAGACCGGGTATGACTTCACATCAGCAAGGAGAGATTGAAGGTTGAAGGCAAGAAACTCAAGCCCATTGGTTATGTACCCTTCACTATATTGGACAAAAATGGTACTAATTATTTTCATGTGTATCTTCCAACTTATATGTAGATTTACTCAGTTGTAAATGTAGAGAAATAGAAACTTTTTTAGACTCCCATGATCATGGATCAGGATGAGGAAGTTTCAATACCTTCAGTTGATGAATTTACTTCTGAGTACTTGGATGAGTTAAAGGAAGATATCATCCTGGACAGAAGGACGAGGACTTCACACAGCGGTGATGTTGATTATCTTCGAGTAGGTTTAAAGGGCACACATCCAAGCAAGGAAAAGTGGATATAGAAGGAAAAAGTGAGGGGACTCTTCCCTCACTTATCTGTTGATTAATGAAATCTTTTGGTGGTCCAAAAAGATCTCAATGGGAAGGCATGATCCAAAAAGGATCCAGAGAAGACTAAGAATAACTCAAAACTCATAGAAGCAACTCAGGATGCTCAAAATGGACTCAACAGACAGAGAAAGGGAAAACATTCAAAGTTCTCAAAACTGAGTGAAAATGACATTATTGTAAGGAGCGTGTCACAACAGCACAAACGGCTCCTCAAACGAAGTTACGGATCAAAAGATATTCACAGTCAACATTTGGTCAACCTATCCCAGTCAGTAGGGGGATGAGTCAGCATTTGTACGGATGACATCAACATCCATACAACACACGTGGCAGGAGTAGGAGGTGACACATGTCATTTTGATGTCAGTATGATGTCAGCATGGTGACATGGTAGCACCATAGGATGCCATATGTCACCCATATTTGGAACTTCTAGATCGATCCATGGACCAGTAGGATTTTTCCACGTGGCAGTCCATACGGTCCATACAGTGACATGGAATCGACATGGCATGATGAGTTGGCAATGATGTGGCATCTGTACGATGATGTGGCACTGACATGGCAGGATGACAGAGCATTGGATGATGTGGCCGAATGGGAGTCTGCCACGTGGCCCAGTCATGGGCTGCCATGTGGCAGTGGGAAAATTCCTAATGACAACCCATATCCAAAATTTGAAAAAAAAAATGATTTGGCAGGTCCACCAAATCTGGCGGACCATGCCAAATCTGGCACCAATTATCTAATAAGATCTTGGATAGAACCTTCTCCAAACTGGCGAAACAAACATTGTATATATATATATATATATATATATATTGTTTCAACCATAAAGCCAAAAGGGGGAGGCCCGTGGGTTTGACCCTGAGACCTCCTCCCTCCATAACACCTTAATACTCATGCCATAACCAATGGGCCAGTGACCCTCTCATTGTAATGAATGCCTAGGAATTTACTTTTAAGATGAATCCACTCGAGCCCAGACGATGAGGCGCGTGTGGTATGACCAGGCATGTAATTTGAGGTGAGTACAACAACATTAATTGCAGGTTGCAGGGGCACAAAAATTGAGATGAAATTCTTCTTGGGCCTAGGAGTGCCAGAGTCGGAACGAAGCCTAGAGATGGTCATTTTTGGGTAATTCGATGCCACAAATTCAGTGGTGTTTTTTTTTTTATGATCTGAGCATTATTTCTGCAACTTGATTTCATAATGAGGTATACTTATGTATTTTTCCAAATTCTTTTGCTGAGTTAATGAAAACTCCTACACATTTGAGAGTAAGACCCGTAGACGTAGTCCACCAGGAATGAACTTCGTTATCAAGTTTTTGTGTTTAGATTTGATGCTTATGTCTCTTCATTATTGATCTTTTCCTTATTTAATGGTGCACTTTAATTTATGAAGATTTAATGCAATTCTTTATAAGTCACTCGATGAAAAGATCCCATATCAATAAGGATGGAACTTGGAGAATGTGTATTGATTACAAAGCATTGAACAAGATTACACTGAAGAATTAGTACCCCCTATCAAGGATCGATGCTATTTTGGACTAGTTGCACCATTACAAGTACCACACTAAGATAGATTTGAAATCAGGATATCACCATGTATGAGTCAAATAAGAAGATACGTAGAAGTCTTCGTTCAAGACAAGTCAAGGTTTGTATGAGTGGTTGGTTATGCCATTTGGCTTATGCAACACATCAGTTACATTTATGAGACTAATGAATGATGTTTTATGCCCTTATCTAGATTCATTTTTTATTTTCTATTTGGATTATATACTATTTTATAGCCCTACCTATGAGAAGCACATGTCACATATTATGCAGGTGTTAGACACTTTGAAAAAGCACCAATTGCTAGCCAATCTCAATAAATGTGAGCTTTCTCAACAATGTTTATTGTATTTTGGGTATGTGATATTCAGTGGAGGGGAGTGCAAGATAGATCTCACAAAGATGGATGCCATCATGAAATGGCTAGTTCCTACAAATGTCACTGAAGTTAGGATTATTGTTGGGGCAGAAAAATACTTGTGGAATTTCATAGCTTCATTTTCAGTAGTAGTTGCACCACTCCATGCCATAACATCTAGTGGTAAGAGTTTACAGTGGGGGAAGAATCAGAAGAAGGCCTTTGATGAGATGAAAAGAAAGATCGGTCAAGCACTGATGCTTGCACTACCAAAATTTAAAAATCCCTTCGAACTGGGGACAGATGCAAGTGGCTATGCCATGGGAGTAGTTTAGATACAAGGAGGAAGGCTAATATGTTATCATTCTAAATTATTTCATGGGGCAGTTATCAACTACCCTACATATGAAAAGGAACTCTATGCCTTGGTATAACAAGTTGTCAAAAAGTGGAATCACTATCTCATGAGCAAGGAGACCATCATTCACACAAATCACCATCCACTATAGTATTTGTAATCCTAGAGTAGGCTACAAGAAACCAGGCATTACAAGTGGATGGGGTTCTTAAAAAAATTTCATATATTCATCAAGTATAAGAAGGGTAGCAAAAACAATTTTTCATAATTTCTTTCATGACCACCCATATCCCATATTACAGCTTTGGGAACTATGAAGCACATGGCACCTTTTACCCATGATTCATACAAGGAGGCATACATGGAATATGAGGACTTCAAGGAGGTGTTTCAATAGCTACAGGGAGAAATTCATATAGAAGAAGGTGACAGAAAGGATGAATATCATTTCTAGAATGGTTTACTCTACACACTTGACAATCTTTGTGTTCCTAAAGGTGAACTGTTGTAGGAAAATCTCCCTGCGGACAGGTAGATTGCCTCAAAGAGCTTGACCTTAACTCTAAGACAGAAAATGCTTAACATGGACACTGACTTCCTTTCAAATCTATACAAACTAACACGTGAGAAGGAAGGAGAACAGAAGTACCTCTTTATCGACGTTTTTCCCTGCACACTCCGAGTTGAGCTTCGATCCTTTGCTCCTCGCTGAGTCCTGTAGACAAACAAGATACGACCACTTCCTACTCTATTGATATTAGCTTGAAAACAGATCTATCTATCAATGGTAAGTTCATGTAACATCACAAATGAACTAGAAAGAAACAAGCCAAGCGTTTCATATTAATGAGAATAACGGCAGCAGTACTTACAATCGTAGATGTGAATGCGACAGCTTCGTCAAGTCCCCTTCATCTAACCCTTGCTCGAAAGATCCACAACCTGGATGACAGCAGCTTCACTGATCACTCTCCTTTTGCTGACTGTGTGTTTCCTATGAGATCATAGGTTTCATGCTAGCAATTCTTCCCCCTTTTCACCATCATAGAGCTTGCTTATATAGGTTAAGAGGAGCTTAACCTCTTGATTTATCTTTAGAACAAGTTAGGAACTGCCTCCTTAGATCAGGGATCTCCTGATGGAACCAAGAATTTGAATGCAACTGCCTTCTAAACTTGAAATATCCTCTCCTTATTCTCCTCAACGGGCCAACTACTGCCTCAGATTAGGCAACGCTCCCTCAAAATGGGCATCATAGCGTTGTAGCGCTCCCTAGGAAGCTTGAGGGAAGCACCAGCGCTCCAAAGGTGGATAGCGCTCCTTCAGAGGGGAAGACAAGCATTATAACGCTCCCTGAGGCCTTCTAGAGGAGCTCCAGCACTCCTAAGGCTGATGTAGGGGAGCGCTCACCCTCAAAACCCTTGTTTAAGAGCTCTTCTCAGGTGTTAAGAGTTCCTTGACTTCAGTTAATCAATTCCTCTTCTCCAAATCAAGTGTATGAGATTTCTTAAGTGCCTCCTTAGTGTCGTCATTATGGTAGTATGCTTGAACAATGTTTGCGACACTTGTGAACAACTTGCAACACTTGCGAAAGTTGTAAGGAAGATGCGACACTTACGTCAATTGAGAGGAACATGCGACACTTATCTAGTTGAGTAATTTTGACATGTAATAGATTGCCCCCCAAAGCATGAAGTTAGAATATGCGAACTGATAACTGAAATTCTTTGTAGACGTTCAAGCAAGGGTATAGACTCAGAGAACCTGACGGAAACTACACACAAACATCCAACAAATATCATGACATGTTTCAAAACCCAAGGCAGGCATACCTATGCTTGGGCAATCAAGACTTGCAGGATATGGCCGCCATAAAATACACTGTGGATCCATAATTGTATTGATAAGAAGGTATAGCCACCGAAGATACAATGTGGATCTATACTCTGATGACTCAGACTGATCGCAGCCATGAAGAATACACAGTGGATCCACAAGATGACAAGACATAGCCACGACCAATACAAAGTGGATCTATGTAACAGTGTATGTGTTCTTTGTCCAATAGAAACTCCTTCGCAGCCTGGGCAAAGCATGTATCCAAGTGGTTACTCAACCTAGGGTCTTCTTACCAATCTCAATGTGGTACGATTCTAACCATGTGAATAGATGTCTTGATGTCTAACATGGCAGAAACCACTTGATTACCAGTCAATGGTGTGAACCATTAACAAGCGCGAGGGAGATCACCATTAATGTCAATGATTCCCAAGGTACCCTAGTACATTCCAACGAATGTGAATAGATGAGCTGAGTTCGAACATCCATGGAATCATTCGATCAAAGGTCAATGATGTGAACCTACTGTCAAATGTGAGGAGGCCTGCTATTGAGGCATGCAGGTCCCAAACTACCAACTGGTTTCTAAGCCTACTTCCCAGATAATGTGTTGAAGTCGACAGGACTAGACTCGTCGAGGGAGGGCCTTGAAGTATCCCCCATCAACGACATGAAACGGAAATAGAGATGTAATTGGTAGGTCAAATGGACATGGACTGACACAGGTTTTGAGGCAAGATATTTGGGATGGCTGACTCTAGAGGCGGATACTTCCCTTGAACACTGAGGCACAACAGCAAAACATGACGTGGACCAACACTTATGCAGTGGATACTGTGACTTGCGTCGGGTGACCCAAAGGAGTGAAAGGGACTCAAAGGATTGGTTCAGTGCAGAGGTTCAGTGGATTATGATGCATGCAAATGACACAGTGTCATGTTCAAGGGCGACTCTAAGAAGTGTTGGATGATGTTCTCAAGAGACTGCTTGGCTTGCTCCTTTCAATTTTTCCCCCATCCAGATGGATGAGTACCTCTTTTTTATTTAATGAGCTCGAGGAGGATAACACATGCTCCATATAACTCACCTTCGGTAAGTTCCTCTTCCTTTTTTTAATGAACCGGAAGAAGTAAGGGTTCAGTCCCATGTGGGCCTGTCGATGTGTGCTTTAATGAGTCCAAAGATAGAAAACTAAAAGGTTCTTCGGGATTATAGAGTTTGGAAAAACACTTAAAAGAGAACTCTCTCAGTTCCTTTTTCATACAGTATTCCAACGAGACCGAAAAAGAGATAAACTATCACTCGAAAGAAGCCCTTTCTGACCGTTTAACGAGTGTGAAAGGAAGCAAGGTCACTCGACAATCTTTTCATATTTAGAGAGTCTGAAAAGGGTTTAAAGAGAACTCCAGGGGGGTTCCTTTTTCGTGTGTTCGTGTATCCGTACGGGTCCAAAAAAGAGATAAAACTTTACCCGGTTGCATTCTCATGTATTTACGAGCACGAGAAAGAACAAAGACTAAGCTTAGTATGCCCCCAGCTTGAAAGTTGGTGGCTTAGCTCCAGAATGGTCATCAAAGGCTGGAGACATGCTCTCCAAGCTTCGATTCATTCATCGGCTCTGAGGTCGTCACCGATTTCTCTAGTGGATGAGAAAAAGGAGAATGGTGGATGAAAATAAGGTTCAAGAGATGTGACTGTTTCATTTGTTAACGAGCTTGACACAGGAAAAGAACTATGCTCAGGGTTCCAGGTTCAATCCCCAGATTACTGTTTCATTTTTTAACGAGCTTGCTACAGAGAGAAAAACTATGCTCAAAGCCTCTGTTTCATTTTTTAACGAGCTTGCCACAAAGAAGATAAACTATGCTCGTGGTCTCTGTTTCATTTTTTAACGAGCTTGCCACAGAGAACAGAAACTATCCTCGTGGTTGCTTCTTGATCATGGCTTCCAAGAGGATAATGCTCTGGAAGGATACCATGTCAAGGGACAAAACTCGATCATGGCTTCCAAGAGATCTTCGCTGGATGGAAGAGAATCACTCTGGAAGGAACACATGTCGAGGGTCGTGACAGGGGTAGGGAGATCAAGCTCCAATAACCCTACCAAATAAATCACCATGTCAACTACCGGATCCAAATCGTCAGAAGTTGAGGTCATGGGAGACAATGCCACATAATTGACATGCGGCGGGGGTGATACTATCTGCATAAAAGAACCACTTAGGGAGGTAACTTAGTCGGGGCCGATGAATGAAAGTTGATCAATAGTCACAATTCTTCCATCGTGAGGGAAAGATATCACACGGAAAAGGGTGGATAATAGAGCTTCCATAGCATAGACATAATCCCGCCCAAAGATTAAAGAGAAATCCAAGGGGTATTGGACTACCATGACATCGATAAAGACAGTTTTCCCTCCCAATGTTATAGGAAACTGAGGAAGGATCCCTAAAGGTTGACTAGTTCTTCTGTTAAAAGCTAACAAATTCTGTGTAACTGGTGCAAGTTATGGACAACCCAAAGCGTACCAAGCAACGGAAGACAAAATACTAATGGACGCACCTTCATCTATCAGTGTTTGAGGAACCTCCCGACCATGAACCTGTACTGTAATCTGGAAAGGAATGTAGGAGGGAAGACGAGGTCCATTTAGCACACCCCAATCAAAAAGGATGGCCTCGTTACTTGGAGGGGTTTTCGCAGGAGAAGGGGGAATGCCCCCCAGTACGGTAAAGTCTGTATTAATGAGAAAAACATGGGCAGTATCGGGTTTTCTATCTAGAGGGAGAGTAGGATCGACCGATGATGGGATCGGATCGACCACGCAGGCACTCTTCAAAGGAAGAGTGGGATTGACCAATGATGGAATCGGATCAACCATTTTGGCACCCTTCAGATGAAGGGTGGGACTGACCGAGGAAGGGACTGGATCAGTCACTTTGACATTCCTCAATGGAGGAATGGGATCGACCAATGGTGAAACTGGATCGACCACTTCGGCACTCTTCAGAGGAAGAGTGGGACTGACCGAGGAAAGAGCTGGATCAATCACTTTAGCATTCCTCAATGGAGGAATGGGATCGATCGATGGTGAAACTAGATTGACCACTTTGACGTCACTCTTTTGATGAAGAGTGAGGCTGATCAATGATGGAATTGGATCAGCTACTTGGGTTTGTGGTTCAATCGAGGAGGAAACTAGATTGACCACCTGATCAACCGGACTGACCGAGGATGGAACCAGATTGACCAGTCCATCAACCAACGATGGGTCGGAGGAAAGCTTACGATAACCTTTTGGAAGTTGAAGTTTTTCCAAAAGAGAAGAAGACTCGTCCATACGAGGACAAAGGTGAGAGTAATGATTACCTCTACATAACATGCAAGGGAACTTGACAGCTTGCTTCTTCTTACCAACCTGAACATCACTAGTTGACGGGGTATCATCGACATGACCGACAGAGGCCGATGACATGGAGGACCACATTTCTAAGACCAGGGTAAGACCGGGGCAATCCCTCAGAAAGTGGTCACCCTTACAAAGACTGCAAGGGAATTTGGGTTTTGGATTCTCCATTTTAATCTTGTTGACCTCACCAACACTCCTAGTATTATTAATGGTAATTGGTTTCTTAGAGCCAACATCTGATGTTGTTGGGGCCTTTGTCCTTTTCGGGTTCTTCTTCTTCTTCTCTTTCCGTTTCTTCTTATTCTGATCAGCCTGGCTACTTGCTTTAGAGCTTTTACTAGTCAAAGAAGGAGAAATGGAAGGAGACTTGATGGATGGAGAAGGTGAAAAGTCGACATGAGGTTGATGTGTGGGTGGTGTATTGACATACAAAGTATTAGGTGCAACTGAAACATTGGGAGGATTCGGGATCACTGGAGTGGGGAACAACCAAACTGGTAATCCAATAGTGAGTCCTGGAAGACTCAGTGTGGCAACATATGGAGGACCAAAGTTTCCAAATGAAGGAAAGG